>UXGD01003490.1:0-20274 GCA_900474315.1 Torymus auratus | reverse complement strand
AGAGAGAGAGAGAGAGAGAGAGAGAGAGAGAGAGAGAGAGAGAGAGAGAGAGAGAGAGAGAGAGAGAGAGAGACCGCTCAACGCTATCACAAGTGGCGAACGCCACCGATAAAAGTTAACAATACGGGGTGGGAGAGCCGGTGGCGCTCTCATGGACGGATAGCCCACGAGACGCTCACTAAGGGTTGCCAAGGAGGTGTTGATAAAACAATCGAACAATCTCTGAAAAAGAAGAAGTGATAGGGGAAAAAAGAGAGCGAGTTTTGTTCATTGCAATTTTAGCTGCGTTACCGTTAAGGTGTTATAAAACACATATATCTTGTTGAAAATAAATTTCTTTTATCCAAGATTCTGAGTATTTGGTTTTCTTCGCACGCTAAACTACAAAAGTAGTAACAGTATGTGTTCTCTCTAAATTAATATTATGAAATGCATTTTCTGTTGATATATGCAAGTAATTTTATTGCTTCCTTCTATTTTAATAATAGAGGCGTAAGCGTTCGTGGGAATGTATGTAGAACAAAAATTTTTGAACTTCAACGAACGAGTGTAATAGGAGAAAATTCACTGGCAGAAATAAAGTAAATTTTCTCCTATTACACTCGTTCGTTGAAGTCCAAAAAAATTTTTTCAACAAGTAATTTTATTGATTTAAAAGTAACGTTCATCTGAAAGATATTACACTTTTTCTAAGAACCATAAACTTTCCATTAGTAATTAATTTTATTGGAAATTTAAAAATAGTATATTCTTAAAAGACTTTTATATTTTATATATACATAGGATAAATAGTATAAAAGTCGATCAAAGCCAGCGTTCATTCTTGATATTCTCTTTGTAAGCTTTAATCAACTATAGAACTGTTCAATTAAATTAAATTAATTAGGATTTCAATTTTAACAGGCGTTTACGTGCCAATTATAAATTTAATTAAAATAAAATACAATTCAGAATCTGAAGCCCAAAAAGGTAAACCTTTTAAATTGTAACAATTTTTTATTCTTTATATATTTTTGCAATTTGCGATTAACATTCTTTTTCACATATACCTAATTCTTCCACGAACAATACCGAATGTAAGCCATTTTCGTGTCGAATGTAGATAAACATTCGAGTCGCGCAACCGGAAATCGATAAACGCATTAGCTTGGTTTCAATCACTTGCGAGCAAAAAATCATTCACGATGCAATAAGACATCCACGAAATCTCGGAAAACGGGTAGAAAAAATTCACCCACGGAGAAAAAGGAGAATAGCGAGAGAGCCAGGGAGAGCCCTAAGCCTCTACTGAGCGAGAAAACGAAACCAGATGCAGCTGTGCCATTGGAAAAGAGAGCAAGAGAGAGTGAGGAGGGGAGAGGGAAGAGAGGAAAACCGGGTTAATGGCCAATACAGCGCGTCGATGCAGCTCTGCTCTCGTGCGCCTACATACAAAGGGAGGCGCGAGAGCGAAATTAGAGGCTGCGAATCTGGCGCACGTCAATGAAAAAAAAGAGGGCGCGGAAATTTCGGAAAAACGCCGCCGGGCTAGCCCTATATATAGCTGGCACAGTGCAAAAAGTATCGGAATTCCTGGGGCAGGCCGATATACGCGGCCGCTGCACCGCAATCACGACCAGCCGCGCGAGCTGTTACACTCTGGCTTGGCTGCACATACTTAATGGATTTATGCTCGCGGCGAAAAGTTCGCGACCGCGAGTACGCAGGCGCACATGCACGCAGCTGACGTTGATCCGCCGCGGCGTTAGCGCGCCACTAATTACGCGATTAGTTATTTATCTCGGCCGGATGCGCTCTCGCGCGCGCCTGGCCGGCCACGTTAATGCACTTCGCAGCCGCCGCTATAGGTACTCGCTGCTCGCTAATCGAAATAACCGGTTATATTAAGTGCTCGATGTACCAGGTTGGAGGATTCAGCCCCTCGCGCACCGATTCATTCGTTCGGGCTTTACTGCTGTGTCTGTGGGAGGGTTGTACGCTCTCACACGCGCGGGTTTCGCCTCTCCGTACTCCACCCCTGAGCGCCGATCGTTAATTTTGTCGGCTCAATGGGACTTTCGAGGGCATAAAGAACAACTCGATTTTCCGGTAATTATGCGATCGAATGTGTATGCGCGCGTCCGTGTGCTTGTGCGTCGCTGCGTTGCAGGTGCCACTCGTAGCTTTTATTGAAGGGCAATTGGCGTGAGCGTCCCCGATGCGCTTATTGATTAACGCTGATTTTTTGGCTTGTTTGCGCGCTGTTTTTTTTATTTTTTTAACCGTTTGGAAGTGAAAGGGAGTGAAATCAGATATTTTGCGCGTGATGCAAAAGCGTGAGGCGATAACATTCCAGTCCATTTCGGTTCCATTTATATAGTTGCCAAGTAAAAGTGTTATGAAGGCGCATTTGTGTTTACGAGGTTTCAAATATCTGTAAATATTTCCGCTTTTGAACTATTCTCGTGAATTTCGTCAATGGCATTGGAATGTTTACTTTTCACTTAAATTTCAGTCAAAAATATCATAGAAGCTTCTACCTCGAATGTGGATCATTTAGTCAGGAAGTATCAGACATAATTTTTCAAAAAATTAAATAAAACGTAGAAGAGAACATTTTGATATTTGTGCAACTTAAAACTTTTAATTCCTTTGAGTTCAACTTCAAAGTGCACGAAAAATCTCACATATTAGGATGGACGGATTTTATCTGTTTGTTAGTATGCTTTATGTATTTCGAAATTAAACTTCAAACTAGTGTTACTTTAAAAATAATTGAGATTTTTTCATTCCAAAAAAAGCATAGCAAAGCTCGTTTTCTCTATTCATACTTTTGAAAGTTTATGCTCTACTTTCCTAACTCAAATGATTCCCGTTTAAAATAGAAAATTTTAGAAGCAATATTTTACATCGATGTTAATGCCAAAGAATTATCACAAAGACGTTTTTTATCGTTTACCATTTTCTCAGGCGAGATAGAGGATGATGAAAAGTTACCATTGGCAAATACGCTTGAAAAGTAGTGACGAACAGCGATATTTGTCGTCGATGAAAAATTAAAGTAGAGAGACCCGAAAGGCTATTAGCTATTAATAGTTATTAGCGTTATTTTGATGAACAATTCATCATTGGGCTGCTGATAATTCTAAGGTATGTCTTGTCTGCTCTTTATATCATTGTACGTAAAGACTGTAATTTGCTTGTTGTAATCCAGAACTTCGCACCATATAGTGATATTTATATTGCTTGTATTTACAGTTTAAATCTGTAGAGAAGAAGCTCCCAATGGGGACAGTAACCCAATGTGGAAAACCCCTAATTATTTTGTTATAACATTAGATGATAACATCAAATTTGTTATGTGGACGAAATTTACCTAATACAATGATTTTTAAACATCAAACCTTTAATTTATTTGCACAGGAGCGTCTACTATACTTAATTCGAAATACATTTATGGATCATGAAGGGAATAATATTGATTGATTCTCTTTAACCAAATCTGGGTGACACATATGTACGATATTCATTAATTATTTGAATATTTGAGTAGTCTCACAATTACTGTTTATATGATTTGTTACAGTTTTTATATATATTGAGGGATTCCAACCACTTTACAGACTCTGAAAATTAATATTTTTGTAAGTTTTATTATACATATAACAAACGATATGTTTTATTCAACATAAAATGTACCATGCTATACAAATATATTCTGATATATACCCTATTATAATGAGATGCTGTTTTTAACAAAAACACTCGACGTAATTGACAAAGCACGCCCCATTGCTGCAAAGTCAAACGAACGACTACAAGCCCCTCTCATTCATGCTCCTTTGAAGCGCGAGACCTCGTCGGCTCTCGCGCTCGCTTATATTTTCGCCGAGTTGTTTTTACACTTTTTCTCCATAGCTGCCCGCTTCCCCTTTGTTGCTGTCCCTTCTACCCGGAGAAACTCGCTATTTTTTTCCTCTCTCCCCTCCATCCCCTCTTTGGTCACATCGATGCGGTGCCATTTTTACCCTCCCCCCTGCCGTCTTTGCCCTTTTTTCGTTCGCACGCGTCTCTTTTAGCTCCGCGCCAATAAAAAGTTCCTCGCGTCTGCAAGAAATAGGACGGAAGAGCGCACGCGGCGGCGCGGCTATGAAGGCAGCTCTCTCTATATATATATACATAGAGAGAGAGAGAGGCAGGTACGGATGGCACGTTCCACAAGTGAAATCCGGCGTGTGCGCGCGATACACTTGGGTTCGCGCCGGATATAAACTCAATCCTTGCGGCGGCAGCCGCGTGAAAACAGGTCTTAACGCTCCTTCGGCTGGAGAGAGAAAGGGTGTGAGGGATGGGTGGGTTGAGACGGGCGGAAGGGGGATAGTGCGGAGACGGGAGATCGATGGGTGGAGACGAAAAAACGAAGAAAAAGGTAGAAATCCGGCGCGTCGATGAATAAAATGCAGATGGTCGGTTTTCTGCTGACAACGAGGAGAGCGAGGCCGGGAAAGCTGCTGATTTGGATAGAAATAAATTTTTCGCTCTTTTTTTTACTATTTAGATTATTATTTTCAGAATGTTATGATGATAGTGATAAAGTTTTTTATTTTGTTAAAATGTTCTTATATTGATACATATAAAGGATCTCTTACGGTATGTCATTATTTGCAAAGTCTTACAAATACTTGAGAAAAGACTTTGAATATCATTAAAGTATAAATGAGTAATCCTTATAAACAGGATGGAAGGATAGTAATTTTTGCTTTGTTTTTTGTCTTTTACCAGCATTTTTTAGAGAAGAAAATATGAAATGCATTTTAAAAGGAAACACAGCCGATCCATACTCTGTTATCGGTTCTTATTTTATAAGAGGCTTTTAAAAAATAAGTGAAATATTACAGAAAAAGAGGAAGCTAAGCAAATGACAACTCTGAATACTATATGGAAATATAAAATGTTAGTCCATATAGATAAATTCTACAGAGCATTTTCTTAAATTCCATAACGATCACTGAACAGCTTGTCGATATACACATAAACGATATTAATATAAGATTCATAATAAATTAATGATATTAGTTAATATTTAAAAGAAAAAATTAATTGGTTTTATAATATTCTAAATGATTACATATGCATGGCAAATAACTGGTTTTCATTAAATCTTGACAATGATTCAAAGATCGCTTCAGCCTCTCCGTCTCCAGCTTTCTCTCTCTCTCTCGCCCATAGACGATCAATGGTCTTCGACTAGAGTGAAGGACCGAGACCGCTGCACAGAGAGAAAGTCAGAGAGCGAGAGCGCCACATGCTACAAAGCTCGTGCGAAACATCTCTCGGGTAGTTTAACCGTTTACGAGGCGATCAAGGGATCTCAAAAGCCCTTAGTTCCAAACCCTCCTCTCCCCCTCTCTCTCTCTCCCTCTCTCTCTGTCGCCGCTGCGTCTATCGTATACGCTTGCGGCAGCGTCGCGCGTGTAAGCCGGCGTGCACAAGGAGACCGGGAACTGTGCGTGTTGCGAGCGAGGTAACACTGCTGCAGTCTGCCAATGTATAGCGTCTAACGCATGCTACCGAATTATAGCGAGAAGACGTAGTTGTTAGCTCGCCAATACACCTCGTGATTCGATATTTGAGGAGGGGTAATGCGAAAGTAAGTACCGGTAAGTATGGAAGTATTAATTATAGTGATGGTGGAGCCAACGATATTCGATTGATTGTAGCGATTTTCGCATTGGCGCTGTCAAGATGAAGCAGGACACTGTGGCTTCCGCCGAATCGTCTCCCCAGGGATCTTGTTTTAATGGGATTGCCGAAGTTTCGAGGCGAGTGTGGTATATATAGCGCGAGGCAAATGCTGTAGAACGCACACTGACCACAGGTCCTAAAAGTCATGGTGATAATTAAGGAATTATTGTTTGCAGTGAAATAGTATGAGGATTACAACTTGAAAGTTTCGGTCGGATATAAAGCAGAGGTAATACCCTGTGTCTTAATTTATGGAAATATTATCGTAACTCATATAATCTTACAACATTTAATCGCACATAAGTAAGATATAATGCAAATATACTTAACGAGTCGTATGCTTTTCTCTATTTCCGATAATCTTCGCATCAATTAATCATATTTAAATGCTTTCCTTTTACTTTTTACTTGACATTTATCAGCGCGGATACGTTAACGTGCATAAGATCCTTGTTAAACAATGGAAACTGGTAATAAAATGAAAGTTTTAATGGTTCGTTAGTAGTAGACATTTTACTCGAAAAAGTAAATAAATACAGAGTGATTTAATTTAAAATCCACAATTAATAGAACTTATTACGAAAGCATCCATTTAAACTAGTACTAAATTTCTTATGATCCTCTAGTAGCTCTTCCTCAAGATCTATTATTTCGATGAGAGATCAATTATTCACGGCACGGCATTGGATACTTCAGCGCAGCAGCCATTCAGAGGGAGAGTGAGAGGGAGAGGGCCACTGCTCTGCATACTTACAGTAGTTAGGACAGCCGGCGCGCACTGCGCTATGGCACAGCTCCCCACGCGAGCACACTGCTGCGATTGCACTTTGAAAGCGGAGCCGTCAAAGGGGCACCGCCGATTGCGGCACACACTGCTCTTTATTTCGCTTTCCGTTTGTCTTGAGCTGTTTTGTGACTCTAGCGAAACTGTAATCAGGGAAGTTGTAATCGAGGCTTTTGTGCGGCGGCGGCCGCGTGTTCTCTTCGATGTTTGTTCTTTGACTCGTCTGTGGCACGCCGGGCTTTTTGTCTTAGCGAAAGGCAAATGATTTTCTTAAAATCAAAACGGTCCTAGAGCCGCTGAGCATCAGAGTGTCTACATTGACACATCGGAAGTTTTCAAAATACGGTCTTTGAGAAATTAAGAATGTTTATTTAATTGTATTTTTCCATTATAATATTGTAATTAAGACAGAACATTGTTTGTTACGTTTCATGACTAATCTATTATACACATCTCTTATTATATTTTGGTTCATTTCGCTTGAATTACTCATCAATTCGAGGATAAATTATTCTCTCCATTAGAAGTGCTTTATTGAACACTGAGTATTAGCGTAAAATTAATAATATCAATAATAAAATATAGTTAGTATTTTATATGGTCATATGTATGTCACCAGCCTTAAGAAAACATTGGGTTCAGAAGATAAATTACAGTTTGGCAGAGAGATAGAAAGAGATTGAAATTGGATTTTTGGGGTTAATTTGCGCCCTCTACAAAAACACGCAACAAAGATAAACGAAAATTTTATCTCGTTACGAGCTTGAGTTTACAGCTGGGTGTAATAACTCCCTAGTGAAATCGCAAAATTTATCGATTCCCCTAGGCACATTGGTTGAATTTGTTTAATGCTCTCCTGTTCAAAAGTAATACAAAACACAAGTAGTTGTATAGATTTTATGATTATAGTCTCTTACCTGGTATTCTCGATTAAAATTCATATGACTAATTTAATTAATCATTTTTTAATAAAATTTTAAACTGATTTACGTAAATAAGAAAAAATGACATTGGTTATTTCACAAATATTATTATGTTAAGGCAAATTACATTTTTCTAGATTAATACATCCAACGAGTCCCTTATTATAAATTAAGCATTCAAGATAATCTATTTTGTCCACGAACGATCTCGAAATCTCGAATAATCAAATCCATCTCGAATCTCGAAAGAATTGAAATAAACGACGAACGGTGGCGGGCATAACGCGCTAATTAACGCTAGTAAAATAAAATATAGACTAGCGTTAATTTGGCGCGCTACGTGTACCCTCTCTTCGCTGTTCCTCGCTTTCTTTCGAGTTTCGAGATCGATTTCAGATGTTGAGTTACTTCGCAAAAACGCTCGAAAACCGAACGAATATCGATCGCTTAATTTATATTAAGGACTGCTCTAATTCGAGGTTTTGAAGTTCACCATAAAAATAATTTCAAGCAAAAATTTCTTTCAAGTCGAAGAATATTGTACTTTTCCGATAAATTTTTGATAATATATTTAAGGAGGACTTTTTCAATAGAAGAATTTGAAAACTTTATTATCTCTTCTTTTACTGACCTACTAAAGACAGCGGATGAATATGCTGAAGTAGTAACAGCGCGCAAATATGATACAGGTGACCTGAAAACATTGTAAAATGTAAGTACACATTGTGTGTTCCTTTTAAAATGTCATCACTCATAAAATTTTATTGTGCATCATATATATTTGTGGAGAATAAAAAACTGCGGGAGAGAACATCTTTCTAGCGTAAAATCCGTAACGTGTTATCGGACAGTAATAATGCAACCGATATTTCCTACCAGTGGCAGCTCGTAAAAACGCGAGTACTTTCATATCTCTATCATAACAATTCTTGCGTCACATGTTTTATATCAACAAATAATTTATTTTTCATATTTTTGATATAGGTCGTGTAATATATCATATTTAGCCTATTATGTGAAAGAAGATACTTTATTAAATATTCATCCAACTGGTCGTTGTACTTCTTATACAGTATTGTTATACAGCGTATAATAAATAATACTTCTTATGTAATATACACATGTGTATATTGTGTTACATAGAGTTTATTAAAAATAATAGGGAGAATATAGTAAAGAAAATAACCTTTATTCTTTACATTATAATCCATTATAATGATAGTTACTCACATAAAATAATAATATATTTTCTTTTAAGCTGTTATTAACTTATATGAACTTTAATAAACCATTTAAGAATCGAAATCTAGTGTAATAACAGATATTTTTCTATTCCTATGCTTGTAACGTCAAATTTCTAATATATTTTATTAACTGTACAGAAAATTGCATTAACTATTGTAATTCTTTTGCAAATATAAATTATTTGTGCATTATCTTCTGTAATTATTTTAAAAGGGAGCGCAGGAATCCGATTAGTTGAGTGTCCAAAGAAGAAAAAGGATGTACAATCGTACATCGCTGCAAAGGGCGAACAAGTGTTTCTTTCTAAAGGGACGGGAACTAAATCTGACTTAGAGAAGCGTTAAAGAGCTTAACGAGACATTCAACACTGATAGAAAGAGCAGTTGCAATGATCCTTTGTCGCATTTTATCTAATTTTATCTAATCATTTTAATCAGAATATCATACTAGTTTGAAAAATCAGTTTTTAATTGGTGTGATTTTAAACTAATTAATAAAACATGGTGCCTAAAATAAACTAGCAGACAATGTGGCAAATTGTAGTTGAAAATTTTAATCTATTTAAATTACCTTCATAAATATTAAAACTAAATTCAAATTGTGATTACGTTTTGTGTTCACTAGGATCTAGCAATGTTATTATGAGACACCCTTCGCTAGATCCGCTAGATTTATCAAACCCTTATTTAAATAAGATGGTATTATTATGGTAAGATGGTTTTGATATTCCAATATAAATTGTCATTGTTTTCTTTCGTATTGTAAAACAAATACTATTCTTTAAAGGAATTTTCACGTATAAGATATAGGTAGACTGACACAGGAAAAGTAATATTTTTTACCTAAACTCCATGATGAATTATTCTTTCAAAAATTAATGTCCTTACCAAGGTAATACTTTTCAAATTTTCTTACTCATTTTATACAGCGCATCCTATACAATTTAACTGTCATTACTTCCAATATATTTGAAATTTGCTTATTCCTCTTGTTCTTCGCGCTCCAGCAGAGCAAATCCACCTTAATAAAATCGGAAATTCCGTGCAGCCACTCTCGGCTCCCTTCGATCCGTCGTCGACGTCGTTGCACGCGCGCACCCGTTTCGGATTTATCCCGCGAGACGTCAATCCGACGAAACATTCGATGCATCCAGCGTCCCCTATTTGAAATTTATTTCATTGCGGTGAGGGCAAAGAGAGAGGGAGAGAGAGAGAGCGTACGCAAGTCGGGCATAACGACGAAGGGAGAGAAATTCTGCAGCGGCGAGGAGTCACGTCTCTGTCTGCAGCAGAGATGCAAAAATACAAAAGGGCGAGCAAAGATGCGGGCACGTGCGCTCGCCCCTGGAAGGTATAAGCTCTGTCCTTTCTCTCCTCTTCTCGCGCGCGCTCTCTCTCTATCCTTGCCTTCTTTGCACTGGCTCTCGATGTCGTCACTCTCCTTTGACACGCGCGAGCTCCCTCCGCAGTCGCACACGGCTCGGCTAAGTAAACGCAAGCCTTCGTCTCTGCCGCCCGACTCTTTGAAGTGTGTACATGCATATATGTATGTGTACATATGTTGTGTATGTGTGTGAGTATGTATGTGTGGGTATGTACATCAGAGGGTGTGAAAAACCTAATAGAAACGCTATTCTCACGACGGATGGATCTGAGAAAATGTTATATAAGCTGGGCGACCCGGCTGTTCACAGTCGGAGGGTTCGAATGAAATAATTTATTTAGGCCTTATACCTCAAAAGAAAAAATTTTTCTTATAAAATATTGAGATATCTTCAAGAAAAGCTATTATTTGATAAAATAAAATGTACTTTAATAGATGCAAGTAGAGCTTTATTTTCTTTAGTGCCGTATTGAATTTTCCAATCCTAAAACAATAAAAATAAATCAAAACAATTAAATTGAATTCGAACGTCAATATAAAAAGCTTCAAAATTTGATTATTTAGTAATACATGGTTTGTATTTCATACGATCTTTGGAATGACTTTTACATAAAATCATATCAGATTGTAGATAAACTTCATGCAATTTTAGAAAAAAACTTTCTAGTCACAAGATATATTTGTAGAAAACTTTAGGAATACATTCATTGAATTTGAAATTTTTCGAAAATAAAATTGTATTGATAGAAATTTCGGATATTTTTTGTGAAGTAAATTAATAACGAAATTTAAAACGTGATTAAAAAAAAAAAAAAAAAAAAAAAATGGGTGTGATGCAATATTTAATCAATTTATTTGCTGATATTCAATGTGCGATGTTTTCGTTATACGAGAACAAAATTTATTCTCTCCGAATTCCCACAGCATAAAAACAAATAACAGGTAAAACTTTTACAACCGCGATACCTATAAACAACGTTTCCGGGGGATTTGCACTCACAGCTAAACATCACTCGCGGCGCTCGTATACACTGAGACATTCGCGTTTACGCCCTTTCCCTGTCGCGCACTTTTTACCCATGCGCGTAGGCTCGGAATGGATATTTTGAGCTCTCCACGATCGAAACACAATGCGCTTGCTCACAAATACGTACACACGTGTGTGCCAGTGTGCTAAATACGAGCTGGGCGCAAATACATTAAAAGTTAATGTTTCGAAAGTTTGTCGGAAGCTGCGCGCGGGAAAACACGCTAGGCGCGCTCACTCCGCTGCTTATCGTGAATCGAACGAACGCCGCGCCCGCTGAAGCACCGGCAAAGACACAGCGCGCGAGCTCGCTGAGCAAAAAGAGAGGAAGAGAGCGCGCGGGGCAATAAACATGACGGTAAAAGGATTAGAGTTTACGAGCAGAGCCTCGTTTTACGCGTTATCTCGTAATTATTCGACAAAGCCCATGCCTTTGCCTCCTTCTCCCGGCCAGAAAGACCGAAGGGAGCGCGGGGCATAAGCTCCGAACTTTCTAATCGCTGTATACGCAAAATGAAGTTCCCTCAAGTCCCTCTAATTCTAAGTCGTCGGAGCGATAAATACCAAAGTTGCACAATTCCTGGCGCGAGCCTCCCCCTCCCAAAACTCTCTCTCCCTCTCTCTCGGTCCAGAAGCTGGTGGAGGGAGAACGCGAGGGAAGAGCGCGGGGCTAACGAGATTGTAATGTTGACGAAGTAACCTCCCGTGGGCTCGGCGCCACTTGTCCCGGCTCGCTGCTGCGCGGATTCGGCGAGCCGACTTATATATAGCGGAGCAGGCCGTACGTTAGCGAAGATACGGAGGAAGTACGAGACTCGCGGAAGGCTTTTTATCGCCGCCGCGCGGAGCCATCGGGAATGGGTAAGGGGGTCGCGGTCATTTTTCACGCGGGTTTCAGCCAAAAGTAAGACCTCCCGTTCCTTTTTTCAGTCGAACGCGACGACGTTCACGATGCGATTGAACCGTTCGTTTGCGTTTGCAAGATCCACGGTGTAAGCTGCGAATCCGTGCAGAGATTTATCTCGCTGATTTGGTTTATCAATGAGCTCTGGACACTATTGAAATGA
Organism: Torymus auratus; assembly: GCA_900474315.1. Classification (NCBI taxonomy): domain Eukaryota; kingdom Metazoa; phylum Arthropoda; class Insecta; order Hymenoptera; family Torymidae; genus Torymus; species Torymus auratus. The sequence goes on along the minus strand of UXGD01003490.1, from coordinate 8,121 downwards.
TATTGCTAATGTTATTTTATAACGGTTAATCTGTTTTTTTTTTTTTTTAACTTTTTAGAGTACTTGTTGTATTTCGAACGAGGGAACACTTTCCACACATTGTTCACAGTGTCGAGGTTTGAAACGTTTATGCACCAAATACAAGGTCTTTTACGATGCCATCTTTCGTACACATTTCCGACATAGAAAGTAACATTTTTGGTAAATTTCGTTAGTGCTAGGCGTACACGTACATACGAAACATTTACGAGTGTAAAGTCATGTTTTGCCACACGATATGGATCTCGTTTAAGTTGACTGTATAGCGTACACAGTGACGAAACCCAGTCGGGTTATTTGCGGAAAGGTACTTAAAGTTTATGAGTTGCGGGTTTAGTGTTTGTGAGCAAAATGTACGTGACGAAATGTATGAAATATGAGCAAGAAAGTTTATATTTATGTCTACTTCTTCAACCATGTAGTTGTAATTGCTTTTAATTATTTAAGATTTCCTTCTTGTAAGTTTATTGCTGTTAAACACTCGAATGTTGTGATGCTTTCCAAAATGATTTATACTAATGTCTGCAATAAGTAATTTTATAATAAACATCGAATTAATAAAAATAGTACGATGGGTTTGCTTACTTGCACTGTCCATAAATTATTATATAAATAATAATATTGAAAAATATGCCCCTCCTTATCAATAAATCAATATTATTTTACCTTCAAAAGAAGAATACCAGCTTCTGCTTAAATTTTTTTGGTTTGTGTATTTCAGACGATTCTACCCTGAAAAAACGTCCACACAGCTGACATCAAGATTTTTCGAGAGGCTGCTCAACTGCTGCTATTTTGTATAAACAAATAATGTTTAATGAATAAAAAAAACAAATTTCTTATATTTTAAGAGTATTTTATTGAGCCTAAAAGGAATTACATCAATATCTATTATAGGGATTGGAAACAAAATTCTTAAAAATAGCTTATTTTTTAGGCCTCAGGTGGTATGGTCCCTTAATTTTAGAAGTGCAACTTGTCAAATCTGTGCTATCATTCAAAATGTAAAAAATGTAAAAACTAAAAAAGATATTATCATATTATCGCTTAGAATAGGTAATAAAATGATGAATTACAATCTGATTATACAGACAATACGTGGAAGTGATATAGACCTTGTTTAGTCAGACATTGGTGTTACTCGACTATTTTGTAACTTTCTTGTTTAGTGTTTTGGTTAACTTTTTTTTAAGTCTCATCACTTATTATTATCAACAATTTTCCTATAACATTTTGGATTTCTCACAGAGTAATCTTGAAATTGAAATTTACATATAAATTTAGTTAAACCGTAAAAGCGATTCAAGGGTCAGTATTCACGACAGTCCGCCGATTTTATGAAACTAGGCAAAACCCAAAACCATCACAAAGTCCACTTTCGCAAACTCGACGGGGCAAAAAGACGTCGACGCATTAAGAGGGCAAAAACGTTTGACGCCGCAATTTCGCCGACAGAGGCAGAGAAGGAGAAAGATAGAGTTAATGATCCCAGCGCAAAAGCCAGCGGAATTATAGGCGATGTGTTCACGGGCGGACGGCCCCCGCGTGAGGTTCATCAATCTTGCCGTGAGCCACCCGTGTATATACGTGCGCGCGTTCACATTCCTAAATCCAAGAAGCATCACGGGGATTGTTCTATGATGAGACGGCTCTCTCCCCCGCCTACCCCTCGTGGCCTTTGTGGACTGTATAAATTGGCAGGGATTGTCGATGCGGTTACTTAAGCTTTATAAGCCGCTGCTGTGGCAAGATTGTCTACTTAGTATAGTTATATCCGTTGATTTGAAAATTCCAAAATAATGAATTTAGTATTTAAGGGACGGCAGGAGGTAAAGAATTCATAGTCGCGCATGTCAAGATTATTACAATAAAATTTCTGATGAATAATTACGTAATAAATAAGACGATGTGGCTGCTACCTATAACAATATACGAACGAGGTTAAATTATCTTTTGCAAATAAGTTTTTAAAAGTCTAATTATTATACTAGATGACGCACTCTCTAAATTTGAATCCGTGCATAACGACGGTTGGATGCAAGATCGCTCTATATCTCGGCTGCTGCTTCGAAAACGCTCTACTTATCTCGGCGCCGGATTCAAGAATGCTCTATCTTAAACAAAAATCTCATTTGACAACTATCTCAACTAAGATTTTTGTTTGAGATAAAGCAATCTTGCATCCAGCCGTCGATATGCACTGATGATAAATCAGTGGTATACTTATATATATCTGCAAATCAGTGAATATTCACTAATTATCAGTGGATTTTCACTGATTATCAGTTACAAGTATACCACTGATTTGGTTTCAGTGCGTATGGACTGATGTAAATTTAGAAATCATAACATTATTGGTGTAAAAAAACAAAGATGAAAAAAAAAAAAAAATTAAACAAAGCTAAAAAAATTGATGAACTTTGAACGTACTAAATGTTTTTACACGCAAGAGCGGGTCGACGAGAAAAAATTAATACGACTCTTCGACTTCCGCTCTCACGTCGACGAGGAAAAATCTCCTCGTGCCAGCTCGCTCCCCGGCTCGGCCGCTGTCGGGAGTGAGCGGAGCGCGAGAGATCATTTGTCTCTCGGTGCGCGTGAAATTGAAATCGCGCATTACACGCGAAAAGTCACCGATCGAAAGCTCGCGTCCGTCGTCTAGCTACAGCTCCGGCTCTCTCGCCTTCCTCGAACAAGATAGGCCAAATGCGCGTGCAGGGGAGAGACGAAGGCAAAACGAGGAGAAAGTGGAGCGAGAGAAGGGTGCCAGGGGTTGGGAAAAGACGAGTGGGAAGGCCAGCGCGTAGCTCCCGTCATTCCTGGGACGCCTGGTGCGAATTCGCTCTTTCGCCCCGGCGCTCGGCGGCCCTCTCTCTCTCTCTCGCTCTCTCACCCTGCGCCAGCAGCCCCGCGCCATTACGCCGAGTGACATCCAGGCTAATATCCTTCTACTTCCTGTCATTCCGAGAGCGAGAGAGATAGCGCACGTCTGTACCGCCCCCCTACCTCCACTGAGTCGTCCTCCTCCTCCGCCTGCTCTCGCGCGCCGGGATGTTTTCGTGCCTTCGCCCAGCAGCACCGGCTTCGTGCTCTGAAATGTTAAAGTCCCGAGAAGAGAGGGAGGGAGAGAGAGAGAGCGAGAATGTGCACGTCGTCGTTGGACGATGTCGTCGAGATAAATGGATTGCGAAATGATGCGAAATGGGAGAAGACTACGGACGTTCGTTCTCTTTCCCTCTCTCTCTCGCCGTATATCGATCTTTATAGTTTGATTGTTTGAGGAGCTTTCACGTTGTTTCTGTTTACGAAGAGGGCACATATTATAGTCAGAGCAGGCGGATTGAAAAGAGTTCGGATAATAGATTCCAAATCCAGTGGCGCATGCCGGCGAAAGAGTTACTCGCGATGGGATTATGCTTCCCTGCAGCGGGGATAATGGAATGCATGTAGAGCTGGCCGACCTAGGATTAAATTTTGGTATGGTTTTCGCGTTGAAAAGCATAGTCTCCATTGTTTTTTGAGAAAGCTTTGTGATAGTAATTTTTTGAGTTGTTGTAAAAACATGTTATAATTGTTTTCCGAGATGTTAGGAATCAAAATACATGGTTTTTGAAAAATGCCTGTATGGATGTGTGTGTGTGTGTGTGTGTGTGTGTGAATTTTTTTTATGGAGGGGGGAAGGCTTTATGCACCGTAGGTACTGTGTACCCATGTGTCGAACTGTACTGGACGTACCGACTAAAATCCTACTACCCCCTGCCACATGATCTTCTTTAGTTCCTCTTGTTCTCCTAAGATGCTGCTTCGTTACTCATATAGCTGCTTCCTCTCCACTGCCAGTATCTCCATAGGCATCACGCCTGGGATAATACACACGGCATCATTTGATACCGTTCGGAAGGCAGTTCAGCCGGTTAACTGTTGCCATCTTGCGTCGATATTTCTCAATCTTAAGCGCTTCACCCCAGATGGTTATTCCATATGTGAGTATCGAAGTCACGACTGAAGCTATAAGTTACCTTCGAGGTTTAAGAGGTCCACCTATGTTTGGCATGAGCCTCGCTAATAGATTAGCGTTGATGGCTGCAGTGTATTGTACATGATCCTTAAAGTTCAGTCTTGTGTCTAACATCACATCCAAATACCTAACATTCGGCTGAGAGATGATGGTGAATTGTCCCACATCAAGGATGATTTCTACTTTCTTCCGACTCGTAAACAGCACAGCTTCGGTTTTGTGGTCAGCCAGTTCGAGCCCAAGTGACTTTATCTACCGCCGCCATTCTTCGTAACAGTCTCCGAAGATGCACCGAATTTCCTGTAAGTTGTTTCCAGTGATAATCAGCCCCGTGTCGTCCGCAAAGGCTACCATCTCTGCTCCTGGTGGCAGCTGGATTTTGAGTAGATCATCAAACATGGTATTCTACAGAGAAGATCCTAACATCGAGCCCTGCGAGACTCCCCCAGTGAATTGATATTCTTTCGAAACTGTCTTCTGTCTCATACACTATAGCCGGTTCGTCAAGTAGCTCTTGATCATGTTCTTCAGATATGCCGGTACGTTAAGCTTATCCAGCACCTGGCAGATGTTCTTTCATCTAGCTCAATTGAAGGCATTCCTCACATCCAAGGTTCGAGCAGACAATACTTCTTGCTCCTGCCTTTCCACCACTTTCCAGAGATAGCCTCATTCCGTTTACCGACTACTTGGTTGATAGCGTCGATTGTCGATCTTCTCTTCCTGAAACCGTACTGGTTGTCTGCTAGGAGATGCCCTGTAGTGGCCTCGATCCGGTTGAAAATAAAACGCTCTAGCGTTTTCCCGGATGAATCTAGCATGCAATAATGGACGATAGAATGACGGTTCATCTGGTGGTTTGTTGCCCTTGGGCAAGTCTCGGTCACTTCCATCGTTCGGGGAAGGTTCCCTCTGCGAGGCATGTATTGTACATGTCTAGAAGCGTCTCCGGTATCGCGTTGACTGCTGTCTTCAATGCCATGTTGGAGATATTGTCTATTCCAGGTGCCTTGCTATTTCCGATTCTCTTGTTCTCTCGAAGTAACGCCTCTCGGGTGATCGGAGGGATGTGCTCAGTTTCTTGCTTCACTCGATAGGTGAAGGGTTCTTGCTCCTGGAACAGAGTGCTGACGATCTTCTCGAGTTGCTTGGGGCATGTGGGTTGTTGTCTTGACTGACTCATGAGCCGAGCCATGACGACCTTGTAAGGTCTTCCCCACGGATCTTCGTCAACTACCTCGAGTAGCTCAGTCCAACTCTGAAGCTTACTATTCTTGATAGCTTTGGTCAGTTCGGGCCGTACCAACTTCAATTTCTCCTCTAATTCAGGAAAGGAGGGTTTCTCCCTGACTCGCTGAGATAGCCTCCTCGCCTTGTGGTACTTCGCACGGAGTTGTGCTATTCTATCACTCCACCAGTAGACTGAATTATGTGGATTCCCATTTCCTCTCCTCGGCATGACGGCATCGCAAACACTCGTCACTTTCCGCATTGTGTCTTACACTTTTTCTCCGGCTGATGTCCCTCAGCACAGCTGCCCTCCATACAGAAATGCATGGAATCAGTAGCGAAGGCGCTTGCTTTCCAGCCGGTGAACTTGTTTTTCTTTAGAGGTCGGTTTTCCGACTTTCTCTGTTTTGCAAATCTCCAGGCTTTAGCATAATGATCACTTACAAAAGGCACACCAGGGATGTGGATTCTGGATTTTCCTACTCTTGCAGGAAACACTTCCTTTTAACAAATAATGAGACACGTGTCTCGGGGTTTTTCAGAATGAGCACTTTTTTTATTCCTGAGTATAGTCAATGGAATTATACAGATTAATGTGAAAAATCCTTAAACATACTAAAATTTAAATGATTGCATGGCCTACAGAGAAAAATAGGGTCCATTCAGAAAAACTCTGAGGCACATGTCTCATTATTTGTTAAAAGGAAGTATTTCCTGCAAGAGTAGGAAAATCCAGGACCCACATCCCTGGTGTGTCCCTTGTTAGTGTGCAGGTGTCAGACACCCTCCAGCAGGTATTACCTTTGAGAAGGCCGCTGCTGACGAACGCGAGGTCTATCATCGAACTGGCTTCACCTCTGATGAAGGTTGACTTCTGCTCGTCGTTGAGTGAGGTCCAGCATTGAGAACGCTTCCAAGAGAGTTTGCCCTCTCTTCTTCGCCTTCTTGCTGCCCCATTCCACTGCTCAGGCGTTGAAGTTACCCGAAAATGGCCACTGGACTTCGGTCTCTGGCGTCTTCGACGATTCGGTTTAATATCCTCTCGGATTCCTCATGAGGCATGCCTGGTGGCATGGAGCAGCTATAAAAATATATGCCGCTGATCTTTACTCTCACAAATGTCTCCTCAGGATTCTTCATTACTTCTTGGACATGATATTTACCACATCCCCACATGACTGCTGAGGTCGCCGCGTCAGTCTTCCAAGAGGGACCGTCGAGGTTCCTGTATTGTTCAGCTACGATAACCACATCCACCTTCTCTTTGCGCGCGTTGGTACGTCTTCTCGTATACTGGGGAACTTCTGATCCCAGGTACGTGGTTTGTCCCCTTCATGCCTGCATTTTTGCAGACATTGCAACATGGTGTCGCCGTATACTTCTCCGCTTTGTGGCCTTTTTCACCGCACTTCATGCAGCATTTAGATCTGTCGATCTCCGAGGTACATTTATTCGAGATGTGGCTATATTGCCAACATTTGAAGCACTTGGTAGGCCTCATGTCTTCTCGTACTCGTATGTTCGACCAATTCACCCTCATCGTCTGCTTCTCAAGGAGCTTCTTGGCTGCCTGCGCTGGTAGTTTCAGAAGTGCTGTCTGCATACTGCCATAGGTCATCCTCACTGATACCACTGTTTCTGGGGCGATGCTATGACTGTTCCCAAGTTCCCTCATCACTGCTTGGTAGACTTTGTCCTTTGTGGTTGTTTCATCTAAACGAGTTACCTCTGGTGTTATTTCCTGTATTCGAGCGTTGATAGTTGCATCTTCGCCGAGTACTGCACTGCTCTTCTGGCCCATTTATCTGGCTTTGCCTCGATTATCCTTGTTTACGATACGAAGGACATCGCTCGATAATGTCTTGCGCATTCCAGCCACTGCAAGGCCTACAACCTGGAGGGTAATATCTTTGTTGACCTTACTAAAGACATCAGCATACGTCTTACCTTCTGTTGGTTTGATAATAAGGGCACAGGGGCGCAGACGTCTGCTCCGCTTTTTAGTTTGCACCTTTTTCTTCAGATCGTTCTTTTCTTTGTTTTTTTTCTTTTTTGTCTTCTTCGTCTCTACCTTTTGCCATTCGTGATCTTTTTTTCTTGAACTGGCTCTTGCAAGACTGTCACCATCTCTGAGTCTACTGGTTCCAAGTGGTTCGGTTGCATACTTCTCTTGATTTTCCTCTTCTTTTGGTCCTTAGATTGCAGAGGAGAGATCTTCTGTTTGCCGGGTGAACCGGGTTTCCTCTACACGTGATGGTGTGGTTTGCTGCTCATCTGTCTCCATGCTTCTTCAGGCGATTGTACGTTATTTTGATGCCGTCCGCTATCTTCTTAATTTCCTTGTGGATATTGACCTTTGGTGCCATGAAGGCAATCAAGGGGACAATCTGTTTTTCAAGAGAACTAAACTCCTTGTTCCACTTCTTCGCATGATCCTCATTTGGTGTTTCAATTTCTTCGCTCGTCTTCTGAGATGCAGTAGGGGCCAAGCGATCCACTTCTTCTGCACCAGCCTGATTGCCCATGTCGTGCTTCTGGCTTCCTCCAAAATCCGTGGAGCCTGCATCGACCACCGAGGCTTTCACTCGATCGGAATCGATGGCGGGATTCTCCTCTTTGTTGAGGATACCTGTTTGGGATACTACATTTTCTAGCATATCTTCTAGCATATCTCTATGGTGGTGGGTTAATTATTCGGGTGCCTTCCCCTAGCTCGTTTTGCTTCGCTCCGGGTATTTTATATCCCCTTCATATCTGACGAGCTGATATGAGGCTAGCAACTCGGCACGGGTGTGTGTTTGTGTTTGTGTGTGCGTATGTGTACGCCTGGATCT
>UXGD01003489.1:0-20282 GCA_900474315.1 Torymus auratus | reverse complement strand
GGGATTACAAAAAGTTTGGTAATTTTTACTGAAATTTTTGTAATTTTTACTGATTTTCTTCTCTCCGTGTAGTATTAAGGTTGTTCTTTATAAAGAATAGTATGTGTCGCATCTGACTCATATAGTAACGAAGGTGTCACATAAACTTATTTGAGAAGTTATAAATTAACATTTAACATTATAAATTAAGCAACCTGACATGCATCTTTTTTATTTTATTTTCATTTAGATCTATTTTATAATTTATTATTACATAATTTATTACACTTTTGATATATTTTACTTATATTTTTAGATTTCCAAATATTATTTGTATTTTTTAAATTTCTCATATAATTGTTATTACGAGTGGAATTGTAATTATAAAGTTCAGGTTTCAATGTACTCATTTACAAAAAAGTGGTTAATGCATAAATAACATTTTTTACTGATTTTCTGACTATTCTACAAGTTTTTAACAGTATGCGAACGATTTTCCTGTAGGTTTTTTAAAACCTTTACAGCTTAAAAAATTGGTGGGAGTAATACACCGCAAAGTAATAATATTAAATTTTATAAATAATCTATCATGATCACAAAAGCAGCCGGTTGGTGAAAAATTTTAAAAGTTATATTTAATAGTGTATTTGCAAAAGGGTATTGTACAAATATCTACACGCTCACGCATAATTTATTGTTTTATTTCAAAATAATTGTACACGTCTTACTGCGCTTTTTTCAATATTATTATTATCGAAATAAAGGAAGAAGAGCTCGGTGCTTTTTTACTTCTGAAAAACCTGATTATTCGCATATGAACTATTACAAAATAAAAATGGATATTCCAAACAATAGTTCACTTCATATAAAATTGAATATAAATACATGAAATAACAATTCATTGTAGATCTCGAGATTTGGAAAATAATAATTTTCAGCGAAATAATAAATGTTGAAGCCTTTCATGGTCTCTGGCACCGACGTCATACATTCAAGTAACAAAACTAACAAATTCTATTTAGTCGTCCTTTGTTCTTTGTTCACGTGAAACGAGAAACGCAGAGAGGGACTAATGCCGAGTTCTCCAATGAAAGAGAGAAAAAAAGCTCAGGCGGGAGCAGAGCAGAGAAGAATCGAACAGGCGGCTCCTGCACACATCCATACATCAGCATAGCATACACAAGCTCCAACGAACGGAGAGACGAATGTATTATAGGCGAGCTTTTCGCGTACGCGAATCCAATAGAGGAGGGCAGAGACACGCGCGCTGCAGACGAAACGAGACTTTCGCCGCGAGAGGGGCACAGCCTGTTTTTCTCCTATCGGTCTGTATACAGAGGGAGCGCGGAAAGTGCGGGGGGTGCGCGGCTGGCGGCGCGGGAGAGAGAAAGAGATGGAAAACTAGCGAGGGATGGAGATTATCCCGAGGGATTCGCTCGCGCTCTCGTGGGGTGGTCGAATACGCTGGAGAAGAAGAAGAAATATACGCGCACAGCGCAGGGAAAGAGAGAAAGAAGGATATAGCGACGCGGAGGGTGGAGGGGGGTCGGCTGGAGGCGAGACAGAATATACGTATACACAGAGGCGCGGGTCTCGCTACTGCAAACGAAACATCAGCCTCAAAATCCGTGCGCGCGCGCTCTCCCTCCCGCGCATTCTACATCCCTTCTTCCAAGCCGCCCCATCACACACGCTCGCGGGGCCGCGTGTGAGTGCGTGAGCAGAGCCACCCACTCGTATATCGATTCCCGGGCCGATCTTGCGCCACACGAGTTGAGAGTTGCCGCGCTGCCCGGCCTCAAAAATATACCATTTATGACGGAGGCCTCTACACACTGCGACTATAAATTTCGCATTTTTTTTACTTCGTTTAAGTATAATAGACTTGTTATAGTGTTTCTTACAGACTAAAATATCTTATCCATCTTTCAGACTGTGAGATTGTCGTCCATAAGGTAGTACAAAAGTGTCTGCCAAACATCACGTCTATTGACCCCGACAATGCAGCTTATTAGCCTAGAGATCAAAATTTCCCGAAGGACTAACTAAGCGAAGACAAATACACAGCAATACGAAGCAGATATAATAAAAAGTCAGCGTCTCCGATGAGCGGGGCTCCCCGAACAAGCCCTCGAGGACGCGGGCATAAAGAAACAAGGGTATTAAGAGGCCGTTCGCGAAGTAATAATTTGTTTAGTCGTGGGCGCTCGCCCCCCTCCTTCTGCAAGCGCACGCAAAGAAGAAGCAGCAATATCGAAAGAAGCGCGCGCGCGATTGTGCCGGGGGTTAGTGTGCCGGTGTCGGACAAACTTTGCATTGTTATAGAATCGAGTGTCGCATTCGCTGACTGCCGACAATTTCAAAGTTTTAATTTGAGTTTGAGGATTCATTAAGGACATTATGTTCTCTCCCGCTCTCTCTCTCTCTCACTTCGTCTCTCGTCCGCTCGCGACCCAACTTCGCCACCGAGTTGCGCACGCGATGAGCGTCCTTCTCTCGGTTTCTTGCCTCTTCGCAACACCCTTTCCTCCTCCTCCTCCTCAGGATGGAAAGAGTAAGAGCAAGAGAGTGAGAGAAAGAGGAGAGTGAACCCTTCCCTTCGCCTACGGCTTCTCGAAAGACGCTGATCAGATGATTTTCTGAGCTTTTCTGCTTGCTTCGCGTGTCCTGCGCTAATGGCAAATGCGCCGGTTTACCCTACATAAATGTCAAGCCATTTTCTACCACTGCATAATTTTCTAACCCTCCTTTCCATATTGCTATTCATTTTTTTTCCTAATTTATAACGTTTCTCAGACCTTTATCGACAAAGTAACTTAGCAGAATCAGAAAAAATTACACATGTCCACAAAAAAGTAGTACTTTCCAGATAATAAACCACTATATCTCCATGTATTTTATTAGACCCCAAACATAATTGCAAGGTCAGATTTGGACTACCACGTCTGGATTTAGAGATATCTAACGTATGAAATTTTGAGATATCTTGAAAAACAATAATGTAGCACTGCTTGTGCCCTTCAAAATAAATATTGGATCATCTTCTTACGATTTTTTTCTGTAAGATCTGATTGTAAAAACTCGCATATATTATAGCTCTGAAAGTGAAATTCTTTATTTTTATACAAAATTTATTTAAATTATTTAGATCTCGAAGAATATTAAAGGGCACAAGTAGTGCTGTGTTATTTTGTAGAAGACAGGAATAACAAAAAAAAAATTTCACATTGTATTTTAAGATATCACAAAAATGTTGTACGTTGGATGTCTTGAAATCCAGACGCGGTAAACTAATTCTAACCTTAGACTGATGTTATGTTTAGGTACCACAGCACGCGAAAATATAGTGGATTAGTCTCTGGAGCATACTACTTTTTTCTTTTTATTTCTTTTTATCAGCCTGTGTTATCAATATTTGTAAACACGTACTAATAAGTATACTTGATAACTATTATAGATATATCTGTAAAATGGTCTTGATTGACTTCCAGAATTTCATTTTTAGAAACATTATACTTCAAAATAATAATAAATTACAAACATATACTATATATTTAGATAATTTGCAAGAATGAAGATATATTAAATCGCTTGAGATTAAATAACCGTTCTTTTTTGATTTTAAAAATAAGATAAAAATGTAGCAGAAGTTAAAATTTCTTGCAACTCCATTTCTTAAAGCAGCCGAGGAAAGAGATTAACTTCTAAACCAAGTTTAAAATTAGTTGTGAAAATCTGAAGTGAAATTCTAAACGATCTTATATCAAGAGTGCAAAATATTCAATTTCCATGTTTGTTGAAAACCCTAAAAATAGATATAGGAAAACTTAGTCGTAAGAACTAGGAAAAATTTGAAACACTAAAACCAAGTAATCAAGCGATTCGAAGTCGCGTGGCAAAGCTACAGACAATTTTCAAAGTTTCGCTCGGCGAAGAAAAAGAAACGAAAAGTTTCGTCGCACGTAAACGACTGGAGCGCGGAATTCGTTTCGAAAATTCGAAAGAGAGCGCACGCGCGAGGAGCCAGTTCAGAGGACTCCGGGTCGGCTCTTTCGAACGTTATTAATGCGAAAAAGCAAGAAATCCTATTTGAATGGAAATTGTTATTTCTGGGTATAAAGTTTTCCAAGGCGTGCGGGCGAAGGAAATTCAGCCGCGCGCTGGAAGGAAAGTCGAGTGGCTGTGCTGTCTTGGCCCTCCCTCTCTCTCTCTTTTCTCTCTTCCCTCCGTGGAGAGAAACGAGAGAGAACGTCGTTAGGCCGCGATGCGTACAGTGGGGTGGCCCGCTTTCCCCTCGTCGACGCCAGAAAAAGCGAGCGAACGAACGGGAGAGAGAGAGAGAGAGGCGCACGAATGGATGTGTATATATGTACGTGTATATAGAGATACGCGTGTGCGCGGGGGGTGGCGGTGGGCGTCGTTAGCAGGGGCTCTCTCCGCGCTCCGGAGGGGGTGGGATTGTGTATTCAAGATAAACCATTCCCGTCGGCCTGTCACGTGTGCACCGACCATTTTGCTGGAAACATAATGCGACTCGAAACGATGTTAAAATATGGCGCTCTCTCTCTCTCTTTCGTTCTGTGGATTACGCTCCTGCTCTCCCTCGCATGCGCGCACGCTCGCGCACTTTTCTTCTTTTGTCGACAAATATAGTGCCGGCGTCTAATAACGCACGTCGATTCTTTTGCTGTTTTACTCCCGAAAGCTATGTGTCTTGCATTTGCTTTTCTGCACACTCGGGGATTTGACGCATTCAACGAGCCCGGCGAATGATTCGTATAAAAAATTCTTGTATCTCATAGTGAGTGATAATATCGTTGATCTAGATGATCAAAAACTTGAAATACTATGTATGGAATCACCGACTTTATTGAATATACTTGCACCTTATATTTACATTTTTTATTTATGTACGTAAGAGAACTGATACGTCGAGTGAATCAAATGTATTTTTCACTATAGACACTTAGTATAACTCGTCTTATACTTATTCATCGTAAAATCTTGATATACGAACAATCCAAGGAAATTCGGACTTGAACAGACAATAACAAAGGTTTGCATTTAAATATTTGACAACTATTATTGCAAGTATCTGATTTATACTTGGTATTATTTGTGAAAATAACCCTTTTACCGGTGTGGAAGGCAGCACCGCAGGCTAAACAGTGATTCCTTGTTCTTATAAATACAAACCTGTTTAGCATTATTTGTTATATTCCGAACTTCCTTGATCATCGTATAATTCAATCATCCATAAGAAATATTAATATTCAGAATCAAATACAATACATTTCCAAGTATATTATAAGATATTTTTAAATTATAACTTGTATTTGTTCATAAACTGCAGGAATGATATATATTTGTGTAAATTCGAAAAACACAGTTGCTTATTCACTTTCACTTAATCACCACTGGAACTTGAAAATAAAAAACAAAAAGAGAAGTACCTAAACGAAATCGAATGAACACAGGTGGAAGCGACGGGCAAGTCGACGAGCGTAAAAAAGAGTTTGGTAAACAAAAGGCCGGGAGCGCGAGGTCGGAATCGCGGCGAGATGGAAAGTGAATGGGCGCGAGCTTGGGGCAGTCGGACTGCAAGTAGAGAAAGTGGCGAGCGGTCAGCCGGGGCGCGCGCGTACCGCGGCACTGACCACTCGCAGCTGCATCCGCTGCACGAGATGCATTCACCAACACAATCAAATCGTTGCACATGCGGAGAGAGTGAGAGCGAGCGATATGTGCACCAACGAGAAACGAGCATCCACACGAGCCACGTGTGGGTGGGGCGCGCGACGCGCCCTGTCTCATTCGCTTTCACTCTCTCGCTGCACTTTCTCCTCCTCCCTCTCTGCCGCTCTCTCTCTCTCGCTCTCTCTCACTCTTTCGCCCCGTCCGGCTCTGCGTGCAGGGCGAATTTTCACGGAGCAGACCTCCGTCGGCGAAATTACGACGTGTACTCGAGAGCTCGCTTATCGATTTTGCCAGCCGAGCGATTAATGGGATGGATCACCGATGCCACTTCGTCCGTTGCACGCTGTTAAGTGATTAGCTCGTCCTGCTGGTCGCTGCTGGTCGCTGCTGGGTCCTCCCAGAGCACTTGCCAAATTAATTCGCTTTCCAGTATACATATACAATCTTGAGTATATGATCATTTTCTTTATTCATTTTGGTACATAAACTTTGAATGATAAAAGACTCGCTCTACGTAACGAAGAATATTTCAAAATCGATGCATTTTCATAATTAATAAACAATTTTTATTACAAAATTACTATTTTTCAACGATACTGCAATTTTATTTTAATTAAGAGACGATTATTATATTTTTGACCTTTATTCCAGTTGGTAAGTAAAATTATTTTAAGATTGTAAAATTTTATGTACAATATAGAACCTGTTAAATATTCTAAAATATTACTCTAATTTTACTTGACACTTGAAAAAAAAAATACTTTTCCAGTTATCACTTCTAAAAGATACCTATACTGCACTTTAAAAGTCCTAAGGCACTCTGTCCTCCAGCAACCGACGACGCAGCACAAACATCGAAGCGCACGATCGCAGCACTGCTCTTTTCCAGTCGGAGCAAGCGCGCTGGGAGTGAGGGAAAGAGAGATCAAACGGAAAGGAAGGCTAGACGACGGCAAAAGAGCAAACGCTCTCCATGCACGTATAGGTGCAGAACTTGGAGAGCTAAGTACGCGCCGGCCGGACCGGAGTGCCGCCGGCAAAGGACTAGTGACCCCAGAGCTCTTGCACCTCAGAATCTCTGGCTCTCTTCGGGTGTCCCGAATGACGCTTCTGACTCTCCCTCCACTCTTTCCGATGCTCAGGCATATGTGTATTTATGTGTACCGCCTGCGTGGAGCACCTTTGCATACATCTTCTCTCTCTCCAGCGCGTCACCTCGAACAAAGACCCCGAATAAATACAAATAGCGCACATGAACAATGGGCTCCGCGATGCTGGTTTATCTCTTTCCCCGTCGGACCGGTCCGCGTGCGAGGCCCAAAATCCAGCGGAAAGCCCCGCAGGAGAGGGGGAGAAGCTTCGCGCTATAATTGGCTTTGGCCCCGGCGCGTCGAAGCCTTCATTAGCATACTCGCCTCGAGATCTCTTTCGTCACGCGCATAATATCGCGCGCGGAATGGCTTTTGTGCGCGTACCTGAGTCGCTCGATTATGTGACGCGCCAGCGACTCGGGATGTATATGCCTTTCGCTATTCTTCTTGTCGATGTATATATTTTTTAATAATATTTGTACTCTGGCAAGCTCAATGGAAGTTCGTTAATTCGATGGCAAAGGTAGTCGGGAGCTCCTTTACCGGTTTACTACACTGCATTAAAAATGTATGATTAATATAAACATTGCATTCAAATTTTCTACTCGAAGCATATTTTACACAGTGAGAATCAGTTAAGAAACATGTACCAGTTCATGAATGTTTAAGACATGAAAGGCAGTTATTGACAAAATTTTATTTTTTTTATAAATTATTCAAATTATTTCACTAACCTGCAGTTATAAATCGATAATTGAGGAGCTATTAAAATCGAACTTAAAAACGTCTGCATCATTTGTAAAACGAAACGTTTTGGTTTGCCTGAAGAGAAATCAATTTAGTGGCGCGACATTCCACTTTCACTGTGCTAACAACTCGTCTAAAACGACGGAGCCTTACTGGCAGAGCATCGAAAGGAGCAAAGTTAATGAAATTCCTCTCCTCATAAAACGCTCAGGTCGCTCTATTCCCGATGGGGGTAGCGCCGTCGCCGGCGCGCTCGCGGCCTGTTGACCCGAAGACTTTTTACGCGCCGAGGGACGAAACCGGACCACCCTGTCATTAGCATACAAAACTCTCTCTCTCTCTTTCTCCCTCTCTCTCCTCTCGCCCAGCAAGTGGTCCACGCCGGCGGTTAACGACTGTCATTACCGCGCGCGCTCTCCCTCGAACTTCCGCGTCCCTTGCAGAAATTTCGCCAGCTCTCTACGGGCACTTCCGCCTTTGCCCGCCTGCCCATTTGCGCCTTTATTTGCGCGTTACTACTTTGCACACAGCTCGAGACTACAATGCCCGCGCTCGCGCTATGTTCTTGCCTGCGACAGTGTGAATTGTTAACAAGAAAAAGCGTCGGCGACAAAGCCGGTATAACTACCGCCTGCCGACAATTTTATTGACTCCGGCTCTGCAGATATGTACAGAGAGAAGCAGAGAAGATAGTGACTTAGCTGATTACGACCGCGGCTTGATGGCTTGTCTTTCTATTAGCGAGCGCTGAGAGATTTTCGGTAACAAACACTTGAACAATATATGAACATTATCCATCTATTTACATCCGAAATCCGTTTGACAAAAATATAATTTTTTTTAAACTTTTGATTCAACTCATACCGATGATGTATTTGAAATAAAGTAATAATAAACTACTTCAATATACCGAGGAAAATTCTTTTATCTAAATCTGCGATGGATAGAATGCGATATTGTAAAAAAATTCATGTCATTGAATTAAAATTCAATTCCTTAACAATAGATCGAGCAACTTGATCTCTCGTAGTATTAAATTAAAAGGACAAAAAACTTGTATTCGGATATCACAGTAACTGGATCTCTGCGCCGTGCATCGCACCAGTGAACCGGCCTACACTGCGCGACCGTCCCGCTGCACAAATGATGATTTGATTATCAGGCGTAGATTTAGATGAAGCCAACCACCCGCTTTCACTCTCGATTTTTTCCGTTCACGTTGTTTTTTTGCTCGTCCCCGAAACGTATAAAACTCTCGCTCTCTCCACCGACAAAAAAGACTCTTCACGCCAACAACCCTCGCGCGCAGTTGCGCGTCCGCACAACGTCAATCGCCGATGGCTTTGTTTCTGCCGCTGTTTTTTTCTCCTTCCCTCGCTCGTTTCGAACTAACCGGGTACGCGCGAATTATTCAAAACCCCCTAGCTGCCGCCGGCTGGCAAAAGTGCAGCAGCCGTCCCAGAATAATCCCACGTGTCGCGCGTGTGTGCGATCTGCATAGGCGAGAGCACGCGCAGAGAGTGAGTGAGAATTGGAGCGAAGGCCTAGAGGGAGAGAGAGATATAGAGACACATAGAGGTTGTGTATAAAAAGTATTCCGGTTGAAGAGAAGGCCGCAAAAAAATTGGAAAAAAATGCCAGCCCGGAAGCGCGCAACCCGATCAAATGCGTGCCATGGAGCCCGAACTATAGTTCTCTCGACGATGCGTCAGCGCACAGCAGGTCAATTCGGGATGTCTCATTGTGCCTCCCGCTCGGCAGATCATAGAAGAACCAAATCAAATTTTTCGGTACTTTTGTCGGGGTCATACTGTAAACGAGCCTTGTTTTTCATCCGACTTTTGCTTCAAAAATATTCAAATATAAATGATTATTCAAAGTATTATTACGTTGTCACAGTAAGATATACATTATAAATAAGCATTTGATTGTAATTTCGCAATCTCCAACCTCAATTGTTAATGTTTTGATAACTATAGCGATAGTATAATTAATAATGGAAAGACAAGAATGAGAATAATAGTTGTAAGAACTCTTTAATCATTATACACGCGGAGTGAAAAGGGCTAAGTGTAAAGGTGCGAGGCTAGTGAAAGAGGCACGGCGACGCATCCGGTCTCTCACAGTAAGTCGGGCTGGATAAGACGTGCGCATAGTGACTTCGTTGTAGATTCCACGTACAGGACCTTTGATCTCTCTGGCATACGAGGAGCTGCGCATGTGAGCGGCGGCGGCGGTGGCGATTTGCATAAGATCCGTGGCACGCTGGCCCCGCGCTGGCGTGCATTATGCCCCGTAACGCGTACGCAAGAGATGAGCACCCCTCTTACCCTCCGTCGCGACGTTTTTTTCGCAGTCCCTTGTCTCCTCGTAATACGGGCCTGACGTCTTATTTGCATACACCGCGCGGTCCCCCGGTTCCCACACGCGTCTCTACTCCTTTACTTCGTCCCAGCTACGAAGCGTAGCTTCTTTTCCTCCTGGGCCTTCTTCGATCCTCGCGCTGTTTACTTTTCTGCTTTGTTGACGTTCTTGTATTTTCCGTTGTTTTTATTCAATTTTCTATTTTTATTAATCATTTTTATTAATGGACTAAAATTTAATGGAGGAATTTGTAATTGCGTCTCCGGCATAACAGTTTTAAGAAATAATTTCCCATAGTTTGACGTATTTAGCGGGTGATAAAGAAAATAAACGCTGAATTTTTTATGAATTTTTTAATCAATAAAAATATCTCTGTATCTGAAAAATATTCTGTTATTTTATTACAAAAAAATATTTTCAAGGGTTAAGTTATAAGTTTCTACTATTATCCAATAGAATGTAACAATATTATGTTCAATTTTTATGCACTTTTTCATAACACTCAATGTAATAATTACAATCAAGATTGTCATAGAACATTTTTCCCCTAAAATAAGTATATTAAATTAAAAATTAAACCTGTGCAATATATCGATTTATTTTCTATCTATATTGCAGTTTTACTATGGGAAAAATAGAATATTTTATCTGTTTCTACCTTATTTATAAATCTAAGCTCTGTCTAAGCATTGACAGCGAGATAAGTAATTCATATCATACTATAATCTCAAGAGGAAGTTATCTTTATATAGGATGGTGGCACCAGTGGTCGGCCACCCCTTACTAGTCGGTCGCTTTTGTCAAAATTGCTTAAAAATAAGATTTGCTATATATTAATAAATCTCGTATCCTACACTATGAGTTATTCATTTCGCAATTCCTGTGTTAAAATTCAAAATCTTCCATTTTTTAAAGAATAAAGTGTCCGACAATTAATCTTAGGTGTCCGACCATTGGTGCCGTTGCCCCGGTATCCTTGAAAATATATAAGTAAGCAACTATTTTCAACGCTTTTTATATACGGATGTGATTTGTCCATGTAAATATTATTAAAAGTTTTACATTCTAATTCATATTTATTTTTATTTATTCGTAGTTTCTCTTCAAAATCTCAAATAGTTCGCTAAAAACGCTGAAAAAAAGAATAAATCATTACCAAAGGATCTCAATACTACGAATAGAGGTAAAATATTGAAAAATGCTTATTAACATATTTAAGAAAAATTATTTTAAAGCACTATTACAATGGGTTAATATATTTATTAGTAAATCTTGCCAATCCATATTTCTCATTACAAAATAGTCGTACAAAAAGCAAATATATTCTTGAGTATAATTAAAATCATATTACTAAACACGATACCTTTACAATAATAATCGATGTTTTATGGAATGAAAAAATGTGTTGTAAAAAGACATGTATAAATTACTTTTCGACCTAAAAAAAATTGAATAATCATACGTCGAAGTTAGAAAAATGGCGTTTACAAAAATCTTGATGCATGATTGTAGTTTTGAAATGATTAATATAAGGAATGTATCTGATTGTGAGAATAAGCCTCAATGGACCTCTTCCTCTAGATAAGGCTGACGGATGTCAATCTCCGGTCCCATTCTCCGGCGCAGCTCGTCCAGCACGCCGGCCTGTATCTGCTCGACGTCCTCCTCCGGGCAGTACTCATCCTTGCTGGACCTGCGCACGGCAAAGCCCGACAAAAACCAGAGTGAGAGAGAGCAAGTAAAAGGTGAAAAAAGTAAGCGCAAAAAGGAAGGAAAATAGAAGCAATTACCCGGGCAGTCGCGCGACAATCAATTATTCCCATTGCGTAATTCCTCGCGCGGCTAATGGTCTATTATACAATTATTGCTGGCAGTAAATTTCTCCGCGAGCTAATTGTTTCTGCTAAATAAAAGAAACAATCGCTCCCACTCGCGTTCTTTTCTCTCTCTCGTGGTGGTGGTGGCGGCGACAGTCGACGCGACGCTTCGTTACATCCCGGAAGAGGGGGCGCGACACGCCAGTGGTCGTGGATATATACGCAGCCAGCCCGGATGAAAAAGAGAAAGAATGGTGGGGAGGGGAGAAAGGGAGTGCGAGAGGGGGGTGCGGAGTGGGGGGTTGAAAGGCCCAAGGGAAGGGCGAAAGAAGTGGCGAAGAAGGCGAGCGCCTGGGGTGGGGGCACAGCCAGAGGGGAGGAAGAGAAAGAGATATTAGGAGACGGCGGCAGGGGAGATTTGTATTATGCGCGGCAAAGCGGGGCGAATCGATCTTTTTTCTTCCTTGTTGTCGCCCGCCCTCCCCCGCTCTGTCACTAGCATCGTCGCCGCCACCGCCGCCAACGCCAAACGTCACCCGACCACGCTTCCTCTTCCTTATCGTTAGGTGGCGCCAGCCACTTTATTTCACAACATGTTTTTACTTTTCTCAACAATTTGCAATTAATTTATTGGACACGTTGAATTTATTTATGTCTTCCGAGAAATTGATGCGTGTCAATCATAATTAATATTATGGCCCAAGAGAAACTTTAATAATCTTTAAGCGACTATCGATAATGGAATAAACGTTGTTTTTAATTAACACGATTGATCAATTGTATGACACGGTTACGTTGTATGATTATTTTAATTTATTCTAAGCTCATGTTCTACACAAATAAGATATGCGAAACCATTATCTGATAAAATTCGCTCTTTAAGGAATTCACTCCTATGACATTTATAGATTTGCAAAGTTTAAAAGAATAGAGTGTTCAATAGTTTTATTTCATTACATTTTTTTTAAATTACTTTCCCTTAATCGGTGTAAATTTAATTTATTAACCCTCCGCGCGCACTTATGAATTTTGTTTATAATAAAAGCGAAGATGAAATCATCCACACACGTTCAACAGAGAGGAGTCAAGAAATATATATATTTGATATTATACTTTTCGACGGTTTTTACACGATTGAATATGAAAAGAGAGATACACGTATAAACCGAAAATCCAGATGAAACTATTGATGTAATAACAATAGAAAATATTAAAAAATCTTTGAATACGAATAATAACAAAAATGTTTGTGGTCTAGATCGCAGCGACATCCGTTGGCAAAATGTCGAAGCTACAATCAAAATTTTACCCACCCCTGACCCAATGTTACCCCTCATTGGGGTTCGGAAGGTGGGACTACTCTGCGGCCCCAATTGACGCCCATTTTTTTTAAAACCATCCCCCCGGGCCAACCTACCCCGCGCTAGTCCCCCCACCTCCAGCCGTGCTACCAAGGGAGCCTTTCTCTTTTTTAGCCGCACACGAAATTCTTCTGCGCCATCTACACCCTTAGGAGGGACACTTGAAAAACACGCCAAGTGTGTCGTCTGCGCAACGATCGGCACGCGCGCGCACGCAATATTCCGCCCTTGAAATTCAAATAATACTCCTGCCCGCTCGCTGCGAATTATTTAAAAAATGCCAATAATCTTGAAATTACATTACACGAGTGTTCATATTGAAGCTACATAGTAGTAATAATTGAAAGGAAATATTTAAAAACTTGAGATCCTTGGTTATTTTAATATTATTTTAGTGTGTTTGTTATATCGCAGAAAATGATAAAAAGCGAAAGGTTTATAGAAACTGCAGAAAATAAAATAATAGATACGTACCTAGCAATGGTTACAATAGTGGGTGGAGCTGGCAGTGCATTGAGAAAGGACTTGAAAGTCCCCTCGATGAGGCGATCGATATCCGCTTTGTTTGTCACATGATGCGGGAGCTCGGTATCGTCGATGGTGCAGCCCGCATCGTGAATCTGCATCCAATCGATCTCCTGGTCCGCGTAGACCCTCTGCATATGCTGGTACAGCTGGAGTACTTCCTCGTAGCTGAAACCAGCAAGAACGGATCATTAGGCAAAAGCCCAAATGGGAGGAATAATAGCAGTAATTATATGTATGCGGAGAATCGTGCGCTGATGTCACGTCAACAATCCGGAAATTGAAAGGAGTCGTCGGGCGCGAGGGTCGGGCCGGCGGTTCTGTTTAATTGGGTGTTAGGAATTAGAGCAGGGGGGAGGGGAAGCGCACACCGCTCTCTCTCCACCACAAAGATGGCGAGTTCACAGAGCAGTCACGTACGCAGGCCGAGGCCGTTTGAAATACCAATGACCAGTTCGGATGAACTGGACGTGCCTGCGGATTAATTGCGGCCTGTGTTATGTGTCGGCGGTCCCGCTCTTTCGCTCCCTCCCTCTCTTTCTCTCCACAGCCGCGTGTCATAATATGCGGATATAAGCTGCGCGCTAACGAATAATTCATTCGTTGTGCGGCTGCACGCGACTAACCGCATTAATCATCGCTGGATAACAAAGAATTTTCATTCCTTCTCAAAATTAAAGTCGTTTATATATGCCTACTGCGACGCCACTTTTATTAAACCTTATATGCTTTTCATAACTCTTCCCGAAGAATACATTTACATCGCTGTCCAATACAAAATATAGTCTATATCAAACATATATGGACATGCACGGAAAAAATTTACTTTGCGTGTTTTACAACTACAAGTAAATTGATCACCGAAAATTAAAAAAAAAAAAACGGAAAGGAAAGTTCTTATGATTGCTTTGGTCGTAAATTTTTTAGCGTGTAGCTTTTGCAGGACATAATTTCAGAAACACCTCTCTGGCTGCTCAACCGGTTTAACATCCCTCCGTCTGAGGCACGAACACACGGCGAAAAAAGCAAAGAGAACACTCGTCAAACATATGATTTTCTTCCGGCGCTGTTCGAGCACCGGTCAATACAAGTCTGCGACCAGGTGCAACTGCGGAGGCAGACACGGCGACACGGAAGAGGACGACACGGAAGAGGACGACACGTTGTATTACAGGGGCGAACTCGCTAACGCGCTAACTGATATGAGAGGCCTGACTTTTTCCTCCTTGAATATTAATTATTCTCTCACGATGCCCGCACCTGCCCGCCGCCCGTACGTCCGTGTGTATATACACGCGCGAATCGACGCGGCGCTGCTGATTCGCCTCGAAGATTATACCGGCTCCTCTCCGCGCGCGTGTAACAGTTGCGAAACTAATTGCGGCGAGCCAGACGCAGGAAGAAGGAGAGATAGTGCCAACGACCCGTCTAACTCGTTGGGAAAAAAGAAGCGATAGCTTTGCGCTTCTTTTCGGGATGCACGTGGACCTATACAATATATATATATATACACAACGTGTGATGAACTAACCGGTTCCGCACCATTTCACAACATTCGATGCAGCGCGAGTCCTCTCGCCGCTTCTACTCGTGCGACCAGCTCTCTTCGCTTTGTGTAAAATACTTTATATATTCTCTATGCATTTCTGATCAAAGTGGTGACAAACCCCGAAATAATGATCTGAACAATTTTCTTCGAGCACACCTTCAGCGCATGTTTTTTCTTGTTTATTGTAGTGTCGAAAATGAAGATCCGCTGTGAAAATTAGAATGTGAACAGCGTCCATCAAGTGGACTACTTTTTCTAGAGCAACTTATACTTTTTAAGAAAATGGCAAAAAAAGTCCTTCTCTTCAATCCTCCGACATTTAACCCAGACATGATCGACTGAAAGTTAAAAAAAAAAAAAAAAAAAAAAAAAAAACTAGAAAAAAGAGCTTTATTAAAATGATCAATCCTTCAAAAGTTATAGGGGTTTGAAGTTGAACGTCGAAAAGGCATAAAAATGCACAAATCGCAGGAATCGGCAGGGCCGACCTTTTTATTATGCCTTTTCGACGTTCAACTTCAAACCCTTATAATATTTGAAGAGGAATCAACATTTTTTAATTTAAAAAAAAAGGAATTAAAGCCTTTTTTTCTAGTTCTAATTTCTTTTTTCGAAACTTTGAGTACATCGGTCCTGGTCTAAATGATTGTGATTTGAATTGAATTTGAACAGGAAGATTTTTTTTGCCATTTTATTAAAAATTATAAGTTGCTATAGAAACAGTAGCCCACTTGATGGACGCTGTACAACTGCGGATATTCATTTTATATACTATAATAAACAAGAAAAAACACGCGCCGAAGGTGTACTCAAAAAAAAAGTTTTCAAATCGTGATTTTGAGTTTTGTCGCCACTTTGATGAGAATTGCGAGCTACCTGAGAGAAGTTTTCGGTACGCGCCAAATTGCTCCGGTGGTATCCCATTTGGATGCTCGTCTGCTCACTATTCAAATTACACTTTGAGTTGTTTCACCAATTCCAAAGTGGGATGTTATTATGAAATGATGTTGTAGCATTGCACTTATTTAAAAAAAATAGAAATAAAAAATAAAACTTTAATTTCTGGTTTGAAAAATTTTAAATTGCCGATTACGGAAACCTTACGTTTTTTTATTCGTAGATTTTTAATACTTATTTCTCATTGCAATAAAACAGCCGGTGATTAAAATTTAAAAACAATTTAATGAAATTGCTACAATTTTTGCTATCAAATTTCTTTTATTTTTCTTAAATTAATTTTATTCAATCATCAAACCTTTGATGTTAATTCCCACAAGAATACTTTTTGTATATTGTCTTCTTATAAGAGAGAACATTTTGAAAACTAATTTTTCTTCTAAGAATGACTGTACAAAATCTACACTAAATTGGATAAAGATTTGTAGTAATTAAATAGTATATTACGTACCTAGGACGGGGAAAATTTTGACAGTCCACAGCTCGCGTAAATGAGCCGGAGGCGAGGGTGGCAAACACGAGCTGTGTGCTAACTAATTTTCTGTCGATGGTGCGTATAGCATCATACCCGGGCCGAAAATATCACTTACACCTTTTCGAGCCAGGACGGGAAGTGGTGCGATGAAAAAGTATTTTTGATTACTTAACCATATAGTTCATTTATTATAAAAGTATATATATATATTAATTTAGTTTTTAATTACAAGATAAATAATATAAATCGTTATATTTAAAATTAGGATTCGCAAAGCAAGAATTCTCGGTAGTCAAAGAGCGTCATCAATAATCGATCAATAATCAATATTGCGTCAATATTGAAGACAATAATCGATTCAATATTTATATACAGTTTTATATGTACAATATCAAGATTGTGGTGTCAAAAATGTAAAGAATCTTGTCTTGTCTTAAAAATAACTTAATATTTTTTTTAAACATAATAATTTATCGAAATTAACATAATAACAGGGATGCAATCCTCTATTGTTAAAGAAATAGAGGGAAAGAGAAAAATTATCATGAAAAAGGGGGAGGATTATTTATTAATTTTATAATATCCTCCTATATCCCCTCGGACCGGCTTACCTACGTGAGGGCACATGAAGAGGGTGCGCCGCCTAGTAGCGGCGTACGAACTAGACTCTCGTAAGCGACACATCTGGCGGGAAAAATCAAATTTCAAATTTGGGATTGATTTATTCTTGTGCCGAAATTTTATGGTTTTTGTATTAAACCTAATGTATTTGTATATTAAATTACGTTCAGTTAGATTATTCTGAAAATTCAGTAAATTTGTAACTTAAAGTTTCTTAAATTTATGGATATTTTTAACAATGAATCATTTAAAAAGGTCTGAAACCCAAATCGCAAAAAAGGTAGCTATGGAAACGTGCGACAGTGTACGAGTCAATTATTTAAAATACTTACTATTTCAGGTCTGCTTACCATCCTCTTCTACGTGGTCCTCGCATCCCCCGGCTATTTGAGTTGAAGAATGTTTTAAACAATCATCTCGCTTACTTTTGCACGTCTACGGAACTCCTCTTTTTGTGTGGACCTCGCGTCCTCCGACCATTTGGATTTAAGACTTTTTTTATATAATCGACTTATTTTTTGTCGCACGTCTGCGTAACTCCATGTTAGCGTGGAACTCGCGCCCCCTGGCTATTTGGGATTAAGCTCTTTTTAAATGATTGATTCGCTTACTATCGCAATTCTGCGTAACTCCAATATGATCAAGAATTTCAAGACAAGACAATAATATTGTACTTATAATGTCAAACTTTTCGTATTGACTGAAAAGACCGAAACAAGAGAGGAATTTTCAAGAATTTACAAGAGCAAGGCAATAATTACAGAAATATTGTATTTTCTTGCTCTCCTGCAGCCCTAATATAAACCGAATTATGACCGAACCCTCATGAAAATCAATACGAAAATTAATAAAAAAATGACTAAAAGTATTGTACAATTATTTATATAAACATTTGTACAATTGCCACTTGTTAAAGATGATGACGTCCAGATTGTATACTCTCAATTCATTAAAGAAGTGATATCGGTTTCTGGGAAAGGGATTTTACTAAAGTTTCAGGAGTCGAGTTTATTAGAGTATCCACAATCAAGTTTACTATACACCACTTGAGCCGATAAGTTCTTATTATGAAGAGATGAGCTATTTTAAATTGGCAATTGCCTAATGAAAAATGTTATAATCTCTTTCCGCTATAATTTTATAAATATTT
The DNA here is from genome assembly GCA_900474315.1 of Torymus auratus. Classification (NCBI taxonomy): domain Eukaryota; kingdom Metazoa; phylum Arthropoda; class Insecta; order Hymenoptera; family Torymidae; genus Torymus; species Torymus auratus. The sequence goes on along the minus strand of UXGD01003489.1, from coordinate 1,949 downwards.
GCCCAAAATTTTATAAAATTTTATCTGAAACTAGTAGAAGAAATGCATAAAAATTTGATTTATATTTTTATCATCATTACTTTTGATATCCTACAACGTTTGAATGAATTCCCGTCACATTTGTTTATTTGCTTTTTAACAAAAACATTTTTAGTAAAAATATTTATAAAATTCTAAACGAAAATAGTGATAGCGTTAGAAAATCGCCATTTTAAATATAATAAGTAAAGTATAGAATAGCTTTAATTTTTTCAACAAAGATAGTATGATAAAAGTAAGGATGGTGGGTTTATGTATTAGAAAACCCCTTATAAAACATGAACAAAGTTTGTTTCTCTGAAATACAAATCACTCTTTGTAATTTTTTGTTGCAAACAATTTTTCAATTATCAAATACTTGCAATTTTCTGTACTAATTCCTCATATGACTTTAATGGCTAATTTCATAAATTTGTGTTGGCACAAAATTCTATGGAAATTCGAAAAAAAATGCAGCTTTTTTGGAAAACCCTCTAAATCCTACTCTCTAAATTCAAATAAGTGAAAATCAATTACATGCATCTTGAATAAGTGAACAACGTTCTGCTTATTTAACACACATATATGGGCAAATCTAGGCATTAAATAAAAATTTGTTGAATTTGATTTTATAAGTTTAAAGATGAGCGTAAAATACACAGATTTTTGAAAATACATTGAATAATGATAAAAGCCCACTTCTTTGAATTTTCAATATTGTTTATTTTACGCTCATCTTTTTATTTATGTAACTTTTGGAAGAATCAACATTTTTTGTTCCGTAAAAAGCAAATGAAAGTTTGGAATCTCTACTTATTTTATTTATTTTTTTAATTTTTCTCTGGCAAAATTATTTATGTTTCAAGAAGGGTTTTTTTAAGCATTAAAAAAAATAAAGTTATTGCCAACACAAAAACTTGCCACCTGATTGACCGCGTTTGGTTGTTTAAAACTATTCCTATAGGTATGTCCCTTAATAAATTTTTATTTGATATTGTTCTCAGTTCATTGATATTTCTTGTAGACATGCTCATATCATGGGATCCTACACTTGATAGGATGATTTCCACTTATACAAATTTAGAGACTATAAAAAAATCTATGCAATTGTTTTTGTCAAAATCAATGATTTAAAATATAAAAAAATTTTTTTTTTAATTTTTATTTTTAATATCATTGTATATAATATATTGAATAATATCAAAATAAAATAGCTTTCTTTCTTATTACAGACAAAGTAAAAAATGAAGTACGTTTATTTCTTACACTAATAATTATTAATGCACCTACTACATCAGTTCACTAAAAAGCTGTAATACAGAAAAAGGGATAAGAAGAGAGAAATATAAAACTCGTGTTGTAGTCGCGTAAAAAATCGAAGGGAGGCAGAAAAAATACGCGAAACCAAGAGTCGGAACGACTTCTCCGATGTAACTCACTCCTAATGCCATATCCATTGAATTACCAGCTATAGCAACTTAAGGCACTATTACCGGCATTAGCAGCGCAGCGACGGTCGCCGGGAAAGTAGCGCCTTCGTCGTCATGTTGCCTGCGACGGTCGTTCTCGCCCCATCGAGTTATTTAATTTCTTTCTCCGAACGTTTTTCTTGTTTCATTTTTTCTCCAACTCTGCTTCTACTACCGGGTTCGAGAAGCGTTTGTACCGCAGCCCTGACGCAAAAACCCGTTAATATAATGAATAGCTCGACCATTTTGAAGTTCTCTACGTAAAAGAGTAAACGAAATAAAAAATTCTGAAGCTAAGCATAAAAACTATAGAATATTGTTACGAGTGAGCTATCGCAACTTTTAATAATAAAAAATAACGGACCCTGAGTTTGAACCAGAGCCGCCGACTCGCGAGTCAGAAACACTACCAACAAGCCACGGCCGTCACCGGCCGGATTTCTACTAATCGGCGTTATATTG
>UXGD01003488.1:0-20286 GCA_900474315.1 Torymus auratus | reverse complement strand
ATTTTAATTTAATAAAAAGAATCAATAAATTATTTTGAGGAAGCTACGTGCCAATGAATTGGCAGCGGTTTTTTTCCTTGGTAATGCCTATAAGAAAATGATTGTAAATCATAATACAGCGGGCTCGGGAACGTATTATTCGGCAACTTTCAGATAATTATCTCAAAACTTTTGTTACGTATTCTTATATAATAGATTTCGATAGGCGATAAAGAGATGTGGGACAATGAATGCCGATACTCACGATGATAATCCACATATAACAATTTCATCAGATTTTAGAACTACACCCGATCGATCACCTTATACTCGTTTTTTTCCCCTGAAATCACAGTAAATCGTCTCTATATGTATAGTGTGTTTACTTAACCCATATGTATAACTTTCCACGCATTTTCCTTTTATAAATAAATAAAAACATTACATATATCTACATACGATTTTAACGTAAAAACAGCCGATACTTTTATCGACTATCAGCGATACATTGGAAAGTGAAAATTGAAATGTTTATGAAAGTATAACTAATTACAAACATTATCCGCTTTTTCCAAACTGCGCGCACACGCACACGCACATCACGATATTATTTAGCCGGCTAAACGATCGAACTTTCTTCTCCGCGCAATAATCGAGCGAATTACGCTGCCGATTAAAACGTCCCGCGTATGTATACACAATATACGAATGTGTTGAAGATTCCTGCATCTACATATACACACACATCTGCGTACAGTTAGGTGCCGCTGAGTTATACGAACATCATCCCATTTTCGCAAACGTATATAAAAATTTATTGCTTTCCCATATACATAGCGGCGCCCTCGTGCCGTAACGGGCACGCTGCGAATTTTTATATACCGATACCGCTCCTCATGGTTGAAAGTTATCCCGAATTGTTCTACGCATATATAGTTTTGCGTATAGCTTTGTTATATAGTTTCGCGAATATTGTTTAGCAAATGGCTCCTCGTCACTTTTACAATCCTCTCTTTAAACTCCTATAGAGTTATTAGCACCGAATACAGCCATTGTACAACCCACTCCTACACGTTCTTGCACAACGCCAACCCAATTATTCTTCTTCTCTTGAACCTTGAACCAACGGCCGCTCATCCATCCGTTCGATTGCGCATTATACTATACGCCGCTGCTGCTGCCGCTGGCAGAGAAGGTTTCGTCATATTCCAGCTCTTGGCGCGCGAAATCGTGCGGCCTAATGACGGGCCCCCCGCGCGCGACAATATAAACGCAATGATTCGCGTGGCATGGCGTGAATGAGGGGAGAGCCGACGTAGGCGAGAGCGTGGGTTGGAGAAAGACAGGCTGGGAAGAGCTAAGACGAATGAATTGAACCAAGTCGCGGTGTGCCGTTTGGTGTAAATGTTTGGTTGGTTGACTGCGTCGTTGCGAGTTTTGCAGATTATACAGAGAGGGAGTCTAAATACGGGTCTATGTTATATTTGTAAATTATTTGAGAATGTCAGGCGGTAGAGTGGAATACTTGATTGTCATGGTTCATCTTGAATTAATGAACGTACTTATTTGATTAAACAAACATTTAAATGAATACTAAGTTACATCTACATATAAAGTTTTTCGGTTTTGACATAGAAGTTTTATTTTTATTTTTCCTCCGTATCCTTGAAACGAGTATTTCCTCAAAATATTGCCGGTATACTTGTTTTTTATTTTTAAACATAAAGCAAACCTCAAAGTGATAGCGCGATTCGACATCAAACATTCAACCTTATAATCACCTGAGCGCGTCACACCTCTCTACCGCCAATTCAACCCACTTCACGTTCCTCTTAGTCCAATTCAAAAGAGCTTTTTTACGCGTATATTCATCCTCCCTTCCTCTTCCATTATACAAACGCTGAGCCCCGCGAGATATCCGGATATCCTCTTGGTCTCGCGAAAGCGCAGCGGCGGCGGCGGCGTCGTTGCAAAAATCCCTAGCGAGGAACAGCAGCAATAGTAGAAAGTCCCTCGCGTTGCAAAAATCGCGGGCTTTTGTGCTCGCGCGCGAGAGCGAGAGTTGATTCATCGCTCCTAATTAGCCCGAGCCTTTTGCAAAAGTTAGCTCCGCCGTGCGGGGTACGCGGTTGTCTTGTAGCTTTGAGAGATTGGGATCTTTTTCTTCGCGGGTGTCGCGCTTTATGGAGTATTTGGCGCGGGTGCGAGGAGTGAATAGACCTCGCGGGTCTCTTTTTCGAATATTGAACACTTGGTCATTTTTCAATCTTATACATATTCATACATGTGTCGTCGTTGGAAATGCAAAATGTTGTGGTTTACGTGAAAGGACGAGGAAAAGGCGAGAAAGAGTCGCTCGACGCCAAAATTGTTTATATTCTTTGCTTGCATAAAGAGGCGCGCGTGCGCGCTGTCATCTCGCGATGGAACCGTTTTACAAGAATAGACATTTAACTTAACGAGAAGTTTCTCGCTTGACACAGAACGCCGACACTTTCATTCCGCTTAACCAACACATAATCCTTCCTTCAGTTTGAGAATATAATCTTCTACTCTTAAGAAAGAAAGGAAAGAAAGTCATTTCTCGAATTACACCATTTCTCTGTCTCTCGTTGCATGACACTCCGCGCTATGAATTTCGAATAAAAAAGAAGAAGCAATCTCCACTTATGATAAACCTATATATGAGAAATAAAATATGATCGCGGCAGCGTTTCCGGAACCTCGTCTTCTTCGCACACAATAATCGATCGGAGACGGAGCGCTCGCGCCTGCTTAGGCTTCTCTTTATGCGGCGCGTGACGGAGGTGGAAGGTCGCGTGGGAAGCGGCACGTATATATCGGGGAGACGCGTGGCGTACTTATTACGGAGTGAGGAGAAAACGAGTCGGAAGAGGCGTGCCGAGATTTTTTGGCGCAGGGGTTAGGGGGAAATTGGATTATAGGTGTATGTATTATATCTTCTTGGTGGGATGGGATTGATGGATTTGATTATTTAATTTTACGTGGGTATTACTTTTCGTGGTGGATTCGTGAGATAAATTTGGATGTATCAATATTTCATTTCTTGAGGTTTAAGCATACAAAGATAATTTAGGCATGCAAAATTGTTATTTTTTTGTGATTGACAGGGAATATGATTTTCGTTGTATAAAAATTATCATTTTTATATAAAAAAATACATGAAAAATAAAATTTAGAGTATAACAAGCTTATCCCTATTATATAAAAAAATATAGTAACATTATTTTATAAGAAATTTTTCTGCGCGTTCAAATATAAAGGGCAGAAAAAATAGACACAAATATATACGTGCACGAATGTTACATCGATAATTTTTAGTCCACAGAAATATGCGAACAAATCTTATCCGCAGTGTTCTATTCGAATTCAATTACCGTTACACACGCAAGCCCCATTCCCTATATATTAACAAACAACAAAGCGCGCATATTGCCAAAATAGCTTCAACCTCCATAAACTCCCTTGCCTATATCAATCAAGTCTATATATCTCTCACTGCGCGACGTCGAATCACCACGGAAATAACACTTGCGAGGAAATCTTCATCATGCACAAATCGCCGGGGCTATCAAATCGCACGTCGCGTGATACGAATCGTGCGACCTCCGGTGCCAGGAACGTGCCGATTACAGTAGACGGGGAGGAGGAGGAGGAGGATCGATCGATCGGTTGTCTGCTGTCAGGTCGCCGGGTGACATTGAACTTACCCCGTCCACGAGATAGGAGAAAGCGAACTGCGCTTCTATACAATGGTTCAGGGAAATGGAAAAGGTTTACGAGGTCGCTATTTAATGGACGAGGAAGGAAACGCGAAATAGCAAAAATGTGCATACAACCACGGCGCTCGGGTGGGATGTATATAGCACAGAGCGCTGTGTTGTTCCTTTCACTTTTTAATTTAATTAGAAAATGAAATATCGTAACGGGAGAGCTACAAAATTATTTATCGATCCGGCGAGGAAGAGAGATTCGCCGGGCGATAAATTATTTCATTATTTTCCAGTCGTTCGTTTGGCGGCTTATCGCTGCTGCTTTAGGATTGTCGGCGGAAATTTATGAGCAGAGCCTCGTGCCGATTTCTGTTACTATCTCACTTTTAATTATCGGAGTGGCTTACATGACTGCGCGAAAATCGTAACAACAGTGTAATATATAACCTTTTTACAAATCCGCGGTTGATTTGAAATTAAGAAAACCGAACGCTATACCGCTGAGTTTCCTTATCGGCTATCAGAGCTCGTAAAACCAGTCGCCCGATGCGAATTGTAATTCCGAACGGAAATGAAAGAAAGAAAAAAAAAGAGCGATTATGTGTGTTTCTCAAACGGGCTATCGAGAATATACGCCGGGGAGAAAACGCGAGGCGGACTTTTTAAGGGACGACAAGGCAGTGATTTGTCAATGGCGAGGCTATGTATATGCGCTTTGCAGAAGTTGTGACGGTCTTGGGTTATTAATGGAGCGATTCCTTTTTTTTTCTTCTCCTTCGAGCTTTAAACATTGAATCATTGAGGTGATAAGATTGTCGCGCGCTAAGTTGGGAACAAGGAATTTTTAGTTTTCAATAGCTTAGCCTTCGACTGAGAAGGCTTCGCTGATAAAATAGTATTTTTATCGCGCATACAAATTTATACTGTCTTCTTTTATTTTTTTAAATTAGTTATTCTATGAGGTGCTAAGAAATATTTTCGTTCTACATACATATTAATTTCTAATTCGCTGAAGGCTATCGTCTATTATTCTTCTCGTAAAACGTTTTTTCCACGATTCTTATTCATTTCCTAGCAATTTCTAGAAACTGAATAAGAATCGTGAAAAGCTTCTTTTTACAAATAAGCGATTCCAAAATTACGACGAAAATTTTTCTTCCCGACAATTTAAAAAGAAAGAAAAAAACAATTCATTACCATTCCCAATAGATCTCGAAACTCACATCTCCGCAACCAAAGATCAAGTGACCATTAACTATTATACCATGAACTAAACCCGTGCAATAATCGCGCATAACAGCGCTACACCCGAACTTCAACCAGTCAAGAACCCAACCTCTCGCAACCATGGTCGTGTCGCACCGCGAGAGCAGCATAAGCTCGAACATCCGGGCGATAATCGAGCAGCTGAACCTGAACCCGGTCGAGCGTCGCCGGCTGATAGAGTCGCGCGCCGGCGATGTGGTCGACCGGTGCAAGCAGCAGCTTAACGTCGACTCGTCGAGGCCTAGGGTCACCATCGGCGTCTATGGCTTGAAGCAGCAGGTCGTCGTCGAGGAGAGAAGATTGAGCCCTGAACTACCCAGGCCCAGGAAGATCGTGAAGAGAGTCGAGCCGAGACCTAGGCAGCGTGTGCCTCCAAGGTTGGACGCCGAGGAGGAGAGGAACAACATTGGAGATTTGGAAAAATTTTTGGTTTGTTGTTTTGATGTATAAGCGTTGATGGTGAAATTGAATTCATTAATTGTTACCGAGATTTGTAATAGGAATTACTATTTTTTCCGTATTTGGTCATTTATGCGATTCTTTAATATGAATTATGGTGGCTATTTTTCAAGACATCGAATGTATCCTGAAATTACGGGTTATTTTTACCACTAGACTTTTTCCCCGTCTATCAATCACAAGTCTGGGTGTCGAGGTACTATATACGGGCTTGTATAATTTTTCAAACCATCATAGCCACTGTAATTAGTTCCGTATCGACTTAAACGCAACAATCACCATTGTGCACCGTTTCTTTTTACCCAATCGTCACGTTAATGAGTCGTTCGCTCCGAACCGAAGCTCAACAACTGGCAATTCTATATTGTTTTTGAGTCTCTGGAAAATATCGCCGTAGTAATTGAACTGAGGAAGGGACACGGTGACGCAAAAATCAAGATTTGAAGCCTTTCGCTCTCTATGTACCTTATATAACGTTAACCGAGTAAGTTGAAAATCTAATAACGCGGCTGAAAGTAAGCAGCTTTACGCCTCGTGATTATGCTTTCAATGACAATTTGAGGACTCGTAATATAGTTTCTAATTGCTTCTTTTTTTTCGACGTGATTTGGTCGTTATCTTTTATGACACTCCATTGTCTGTCTTAATGTCAGCTGTACGGTATCAGATACGATGTTGAATTGTTGAATAAATCAAATTCTATTGGGTTAATTAAATAAAAAAAAGAACGAAAAGACAGATTAGTAGAAGCCAGAGTAGGAAAAGGGATTCTTTCATGTCGAAACAACGTCATTTCGAAAAAATCCTTTTACCGACGTACTTGTATCATTCGAAAGAATATAATTTAATTACGTCGTTATCGGTAAGCGGAAATATACTAGTAACATATTGCTGTATAGTAAAATAGACTACTGGATAACTTAATTGAAAAAATTACACAAAAAACTATATAACGGTTAATCCAAAATTAAAGACCAACCGTATACCATTAGATATTCATTATCAGATAAGAGACCGAATGTAAAATAAATAATAGTTCCCTAATTGACAAAAAAAAAAAAAAAAAAAAAAAACAGAAATCTCCGCTTCCAAGCCCTAAAATTATATCATTACGCATTTTCCGTCAACACTTCCAGCAAACCCATCACCGGCAATCCCAAGTCCTTTACAAAAACTCTCCACCTCCACCGCCTCCTCCTCTGTAGCACGACATTATCAATCATATACCTCGCGGGGCGCTCCTCGCGAGGATAAAATCGCTGCAACCGGTCTTAACCGCGCGCTTGCTCCTCTCTCGCTATGCAGGCCTCTCTATGCGCTATGGCATATATATACACGCGCTGTACCGTTAAGCGACGAGGTTCGCACGGCCGAAGGAGAACGCGGGCGAGAGGCGTGTGCGCTGCTGTCTTTCTTTCTAGAGGGAGAGAGAGAGGATATAAATTGCTGGGATGGGTTCGATGGCGTGGGTCGAGAGTGGAGCGCTGCGGGATGGGATAGGGTGATTTTTTTTTCTAGGGTATAACGGTTATGCGTCGAGGTGCAGAAAAAGGGTTTCGGTTCTTTGTTGTTGTTGTGGATGATGGGTTTTGGATTTGGAATTTCAGCCGTGACATTAAAGGTTATTTTTACTACTGTCAGTAAACCTTTTATGCATTGTTGAAAATCAAATATAGATTTTTAATATAATTTTATTTCAAAAGGGGAACTTACGACATAATTCTGTATGATTAAGGTTTACCGTAAAAAGTAGTGCTAATACCATGCTTAGGAATGTTCTGCATGCTTTCATTTTACAGACGACTCGAACGACCGTGTTCGTCTACTTACACAAAAAAAATAAATAAATAAATAATAATAATTTTTAACTACTTATGTGTGAATTTGTTTGGAACTATCAGTATAAGGCGATTGCAAATAAACGATAAATTTGAAACAATTAAGTTTTATAACATTTTTCATTTGGATTTTCATCATTGCAAAAAAAAAAGAAAAAGAAAAAATTCTTATATAAAATTGTGAAATCAATCCAAAACCCATAGAAAACCGAGAGTGACGAAATACGTGTACTTTTAATTATAACACTTGTTTTCCTTTAGCGCGCAAAAAAGGAAAACGCCGTATTTAATTAACCAAAAAAAGAAAATTTATTACATAAGCGCGCTATTAAGAAATATATATATATTATTATAAAGCCGACTTGTTTGTTGTAGAAACCATTTCGCCCCGCGGAGAACGTTTCCTTTATGACGGGATTTATAAATTTATCGTATTTTTCGCAACGTTATAGGCGCGTGCAAATAATAATAAAGTAATAAGTAAGCGAGGCAACATAGCGCGCGCCCCGCTTTCCCACAATTAAACGCGACGACGACAAACTGGTATGTATATATCTATCCATGTGTCGTCACACAACGAACGCATTTCGTACACCGAAGTGCAACTAAATATTTATCAATTTGTACTGGGTTCGCTCAGAATTTTACATTTACGATCGCTATTTCATTTTAAGGTTTTCGCGAGCGCGCAACATTTGGACGTAAATATTTTACAAGCACGTGTACTCACATTATACGCCGTAGTCAAATTGCGGAAAGCAATTTGACGTTTAAAAGTTCGTAAAAGAAAGAATAGTCAATTTTGCCGTTTAAAATTGAAAAGGCAAACAGAACGATACACGATTCTCAAAGAGAAACCAAACGAGTTATTCGTAATAACAAGAACGTAAAAGAATCACGTTCCTTCATATATACTAATTACGTTTCTTTATTATGTCCAGGTCCCGAGAAAGGATGCGCCGACTCCGACGAACGTAACGACCGAGGCGCCCAGCTCACCGCTCAAGGAAGACCTACGTACGTATATATACACACTACAATCGATAAACAATCAAATTCTCCCATCCTCCTAAATTCTACGCCCGGAGCGGCGATATAACTTTGACAGCCGGAATCGCGCGAACGGTTACCGGCGCAATTAACAGTGACACTTTCGGAATCGCTCGTTATCGCGGCAATTGGAAATTCGGCGCTCCGTGACCTGATTACACGCGCGCGCGAGCGCCTGGGAGGGAGGGAATTATAATTTCCGGCAAGGGAATGGATGCTCGCTATGTGTGTATGCGCATTGTGTTGGTGTATTGCGATGGAAAGGAATTGTCGGGCTGGGATGTTGAATCGCAGCGGATGGGCGAGAATGAATTTGTGATTGTACTAGGACGGTTTCGTTCGTGAATTATTATTTTGTGGAAGTAGTGGTTTATTTGATTGTATTTGAAGAGGTTTTTTTTTCTTAAACTTTTTATAAATCAACAGTTTTTTAAATGATAACAATATCTAAGTATATGTTTATTTTTATTTTTATAACTGTGGCTTCAATAACTTCCTAAAATTCTATATTGCATTATAATAAAATTATACTACGTCAAAAGCTTAAATGTTAAAGACTAAAATGATAGCAATATTAACAAAAAGTTAAAGGATCTTAATAGATAATTATTCGTTTTCTTAAAATAATAAATTTTCATAAAACCCGATAATTAATATACGAGCATTATAGGATATTACCAGTGTGTGCCATTCACATAATGATACAAAAATAAACGCAAATAAGAGCCTTCTATTATAATTCTTTTCACTCTCGCAACTAAGTCAATACCACCATTAAAATTCAACCTCCGTTAATATACGACTGCACTGCGCCCAAGCGACCGGCCAATTTTCCAGGACAATATTTTCGCCAGCCGTAAATCATTCATCCGCCGCGTGCGCGCTACTCTACAGCCCGGGTTTTCTTCGAGATACACCGCGCATAACATTTCTTGCGACAGCTCGAGTCCTAGTCTAAGAAAAGAAAAAAAAAATAATATGGCGCTTTCTCCGCCGTGCGCCTTTTTTATTATTATTATCGTGTAGCATACTTTCACGTCCCTTTGGGACTTATTCTATACAGTGTCGAGATATCATCGGCGCGCGGGGCCGTTAAATTTTTGCGCTCGCGCTCGCATATTTTTCACTGTCTCATTACGCTTTATAAAGCGGGATATAGTCCCTCGTTGTAATAACGTTCTCGTGGCGCTCGGTGATTCTCCGAGAAGAAGTCGATGGCGCGGCAGCGATAGGGTGAAAATATATGCGTGCGTGCGCGTGCTATATATATATGTTGTGGTTGGATTTGAATATATGTGAAACTGGTCTGTTATTACGCGGCTGATGATGTGTATCTGGGGAATATGAGAAGATATTTAGGTTCTTTTACAAACTAGATGATTATTATTATTAAACCGTGGTTGAAATTGATTGCCGACTGCTGTTTTGTTGTAACGTTATACCATTCCTGGATTCTACTTTGAAACAGATTCGCAAGAAAGTTGTATTAATTGAAATAATTGTGAAGGACGACTTTCGTAGACTTTGCCCAAATTCATCTAAGTATGCACATTTTCTGATCAATTTTTCTGTGCTATTTCACATTGAAAAACAATAAATTCATTTGATTAATAAGATAAAAAAAATATCTTATAGAAAACATTCTATTTTGGAGCGGAAATCATAAATGAAACCGTCTGTACTGTAGTTTTATTGAAAATTAATATTCCGTATTATAATCATCTAATCTAATTAACTGTGTTATTTTAAACACATCCTTTTTGCTATTATAATTATCTGAAGAGTCTCGACCTGGCAAGAGAATATTGGTGTCACTATTCAAATACGTACTTTTTAATTTTTTAGTAATTTTTTTTTTGTTTGGTTTATCTGATTTTTCATTTTTGATTAAGTTTTACTCAATACATATATATAAAACTTGAAATTGGATAAGAAGAACAAAAAAATTCCGAAAATATAGTAACTCGAAAAAATAATTTCAATAATACACAGTTCCTATTTAAAAATATTACTACATACCTAAATTAAATAATCATATTTACCAATTAATTCCTATTGCAGCCGAGGTTACGACGGGCAAGCTGACCCACACGGCCGCTCGGCACCGCATCTCTGTGCGCCCAAAGAACCGCCGACCGCCACGTCGCTCCACCACCTTCCAGCCTTCAACCCCGACCAACGTCCTGACCTCCAGCAACGGCAGCATCAACGGCCAGCAGCAACAGCAACCACCTCTACGCATCGACAGCATCTCCGAGAACTCGATCGACACTCTGGATAGCCTCGAAGCGATCAACCTGCCGTCGACTGCTGACACGAGCACCACAGAGTCGGAGAAGCTCGCGGCACTTGATTCACCACCGGCGCCTGCTACGCCTACGCAAGAGGCTAGCAAACCGATACCCATCCTAAGAAAGAGCTCGAGCAGGCTCTCAAGGAACTCGGAGGTATTTGAGGAGCTGGAAGCGAAGCTACCGGTGATCCGAAAGCCTGCAGTGTCACCGGATAGTCTGGAGTCGAACCTGGACTCGAGATCGAGCGCTGATGTGCTGGATATCAGCGAGGATGGTAATGTTAAGCCGATACCGAAGCCGTCGCCGAGAACTGCGTCTGTTGGATCGGATGGGTACGAGAAGTCAGCTGTGTCATCGCCCAGGCGCAGGACGTCGTCAAACAGACTGTCCAAGTCGCCGGATAGTCTGGAGAGTACGTCACCTGGCTGGTTTACCAAATCCACGGAAGGATTCGATAAGCTTTCGGATTTCGAACGCGAGAGCAATGGTAACGGTGTCCAGAAACCAGTGGCGGCGGCTCGCAGGTTGCTCCTGAATCCCATCTCCAAGTCGCAGGAACGCGTGTGCACGAAATCCTCTGATAGTCTGGAGGCTCTGGAGGCGTTGAACAGTGACGACTCGATGGAACGCAGACGAAGCAGCTTCGAGATCAGGCCCAGGCGGAACCAGGTGCACAAGATCATGTCCAAGTCGACAGAGTGCTTCGATTCGACCCTGGTTGAACACCAGGAGCACGTGGTGAAGGAGGAGAAGCGAAAGAGGACTAGCATGTCCGAGATCAACTTGTCCAGAGGAAGCAGTGGCAGCAGCGGAAGTAGACACAACAAGCTGCTGTCTAAATCGTCGGAGAGCTTTGAGAAGATTGCGAGTCTGGTGGAGGCGCATCGCGAGAAGAATGGGGAAACGGAGAAGAATAGTAACGTGCCGTGGAGGCAGAACAGGAGAGTCGCCCATTCTTCCGAGAGCTCGGATAATCTGGACTTGGATGACAATTCCAAGCTGGAGAATAGAAAGGTTAGGAAGACCACGCCAAAAAGGCTGAGCAGCGGCAGTGGAGGTAACTATATGGATGACCACGAGAATGTAATTCTCAGGAAGCCCTCGTCGCGGCTGCAGAAGAGCTCGGAGAGCTCGGAGCTGGGCAGTACTGATACCCTGGACTCAGAGCGGCGGAACACCATGAAATCATCCGACAGCGACGAGACACTGGATAGCCTAGAAAAAGACCTGCAGGAACAGCAGAGTCCGCCCGAGCAGGACTGCAAGGACGAGGAGACGACGGAGAGTATCCTGGAGCGGCGGGAGAAGGGCAGCGAGGAGGAAGATAACGAGAAGGGGGTGGGTTCGTACTGGCGACGGCGCACCAACTCGCAGGAGTCCAAGGATACAAGCAACCTCGACATCCATCAGCTGCTAGCGTATTCTTTGGTGACGAGGATCCAGGAGAACGGTAACAACGATGCTGACAACGAGGAGAACCATCATCACGAGGAGGACAGATCGTCCAAGATCTGCAGCGCCTCACCAGTCGTTGTGTATCCGAAGAAGAAGCAACACCAGCAGCAGATTCAGCAACAATCGAGCTCAGAGGACAACAAGACTCTGAGCTCAACGATTAACAATATACTGTCGTCGAAGACGGACGAGGACCTGCAGAACATGTTGAACGGCAACATATCCGAAGTGTCGACCGACACCAAGAGCTTCAAGGAAAAGCTTATCATGTTCGAGAAGCTCGGCAAGTGAGACGAAGACGACAATGACGCGTGTGATGATGATGTTGCGTAATATTTCTATACAACTTTTCTTTTGTCTTCTACATCTACTTCTTCTTTCCCCTCTGTCGTTGCGAAGGGACTGGTGCAGGTTAGAGTTTTCTAAGAGAAAGAAAGTAAGAGAGAGGACGATGTGCGATGTATTTTTTATGTACAGATTGTATCGATGAATTGTAAATAGTTGAATTTTTCGAATTAGGCCGTAGAAATTTTTTTATTAACTTATGCGTGAGATTATATTGACAGTGTAATAATTGGCGTGTACGACGTCTGATGCGAAGTCGAAATTTTTGGATGTTTTTGTCATTTTATGTCCGATTTGCGACTGGAAAATCGCGGAGTGAAATTTCGAGAGATTTCGAGAGGAGTTACATGCACCACTTGAATATATATGTATTCTTTTCCTTCTTCCGAAGTAAGGTAGAGGAGATACACGGCTTTTTTTTTGAAGATGTTAAAGTGTACCAGTCTCTTTGCGCGACAGTATAGAGATATACATGGGCGCCTATGTAAAGATTTTCACTCAATTAATAGACTATAATAATGTATGTACGAGAAGTGTTAAATTATTGTTTATATAACGAGGAGAGATGCCGCTTGAAAATCTTTAAAAAATCGATTTTTTTTTGTTTTTATCTTTTTTTTTTAATACGTGATGCCGTTTTTGCCTTTCATGGAATTGAGCTTCGTTGGCCAATTTTCAGTATTTGTTTAATATTGCGAAATGGGCGTGCACGTTCTTGAAGATGATATTAATTTAGATTTTACATATGTGTATGAGAGTAACATTGTTTTTGATAAATATACTTTTGCGCGATATAACGATAAATGTGTAACGATAATTTATTGCTAAGTCTATCATGAATAATGCTGTAAAAGAATGAGAATTTTTTTAAGGTTTTCATATGACGCATGTCTCCTTAAGTTATTTGTTTTAAGTATTCGACGTTATTCGTTTTTCTTCCTTTTCTATTATATAGAGAAAGTTAGCGGGGCGACTTCTCGACGAGGCTCGCCGCATCGTGTGTACAGTAGTTCAGTTCACAATTTAGTAATTACACCCTACATGTATGTACTCGCAGTATCGGATTTCCTTTTCTCAGTAAACATTTATCCTCTTTTGTAAATAAATGAAGAAAAAAAAAATCAACTACATGTAAAGTGTTCTCTGTGTGTAGTGGCATCGGAACAACCGATTGTAAAGTATAAGAGATTTATTCATTTTTTTCGAATTATTATATAAATTAACAAAACGACAAAAAAATTAATAAATAACGAGTTTCGGCGAAATCCTTTTAGCCTCAAGTGCCTTACATACACACGAGCTCGAAGAGTAAGAAAGAGAGAAACGGGAGTGCGATGGAAAGGAGAAGAAAGACAGAGCGAAGTGAACAAAAATGAATTGTAATCATCTTTAAACGATAGATCTCGTTTTAAGAAAAAACAAAATAAATGATTAACAATCTTAGGAGCTTAGAGGTTCAAATTCATGATTGTTAGTAAAAACACGATTTCGCCGACTTTTTTTTTCTTTGAATGTAAATAAAGCTGCCATCGCTATAACAGTTTGCATATTATTTATTTAATTCTTTAGTCTTTATTCGACCCACACTCATCATCTTAATAGTACATTTACAAAATATCTTACATATACGCACATTGCACAATCATCGGAGGAATTCGAGTTTACTACAAATTGTTCATTCTTACAGAGTATACAGACAATGAAGTATTAGTGCGAACACAGCAGTGATGTTGCACGACAAATGCTGAATCAATTAAATGCCGTTAAAAGCACTAAATCAGCTTTTATTCAAACTATTTGAAATGCATTTATGCATGTTTTGGTTTGATAAATTAATTCATAGAGTGGAAAAAAAACATACAACTATAAAAAGTTATTGCATTTATCAATTAACACACATTTATTTGTTTTCAAAAGGTTTTTGGTGTCAGTGTTCTTTCTAATTATAATAAAAATATTCAGTGTGCGCAAGGTATTTTTTTTTTTACCAAAAGAAAAAAAGAAGTACAGTTTATCATATAAAATCGAGATGTTCGAAAACAGCAACCGACTTTGTATCACAGGATCTCATATTTTTCGCTATTTTTTTTATCCGCACTCACTGTAAAAATTCTTTGTGTACAAAACGGGAATGTATTACTAGACAAAGCTTCGGGATCGTGCTTGACGGTTCTATACTTTTAAAGTACGTTTATTTTATACAAAATCCCTGTCTAGAGTTTTGTGGAACGAAATTCACAGAAAATCGTTTCCTTACAAAAACAAGCACACTCATTTATTAACGTAGAAATACATCATTTAAATCTTTTTTTCATTTTCAAAAACATTAATATCCTCAATCCCTACTTCATTTTTTTCAGTGATGTGCAAAGGTATTTTCTGAATTAAAAATAAGTTCAAAATCATAGAAATTTACAGACACTATTGGTTCGAGATATAGGCATTTTGTTTCTTCGAAATTTTGTTATGCTCATGTTATAATTTTATTTAATAAGTTACTATAAGAATTGTGAACCAAATTATAAGTATTGAAACAATTCTTTCGACATGAGATATTTAATATAAATAACCAATAGAAGGGCCATTTCAAAGAATCAATGCCTATCGCTCGTCAGTTTACATTCTCAAAAATGTCTTAAAAAAAAGAACTTTAACGGTACCATCATAAAATTCATTCTAAGATGTAGCATTAACCCACGTCTAAAACATGATTCATAAACCGTTTCATCAAACTTTTACGTCTACGTGTTTTCTTTAACAACAATCGATAGAACAAATACTCCATTAAGAGTGCTCCTAGTTGATTTCAATACGTAAGTAAATCAATATTTGTACATAACGGAGACTAAAACATTCTTATTATAATTTCTATATTTTCTCCTGAGTTTGACAATATATCTGATGGGTACTTCAATACAAAATTTAAAAATTGCATTAAAAATGTTTTAAATTATTCGATAAATGTTCAAAGATATTATGCTTCCATATTATTTTTATGAATCTGTCGTGAGTTCATAAAAACTAGAATAAAATATACAATCATAAATAATGAAAATTGATCTTTTTCTCCTTAATTTTTAAAACTTTGCTTAGCGAAGCAGCTTTAAAATTATTACATTAATAAATAGAATGCAGAAAATCAATTTCCTTTACAAATAATGCCATACTTCATGCAGTTTACTGCAATTTCACCACAATTCCATGAAAATAATACTTTTTTATCGGATGGAACCAATTGTAAAATGTTAATATTATCACGTTATTTATTGTACGTAAATAGTACGTCACTCATCAATTATGCTTAGAAAACTGTGAAATCATATTTAGTGTATCAAATCACATTAACATCTATAAAACAAAGCAATTTCATTACTTCGTTTTAAAAGTACTCTGAGAAAGTATCGACAAAAAAAAAAAAAAAAAAAAGAATGAAAACGATCCCTTTTCAAAAAATCACTTCGGAACACTCAAACCTCTCTTACTCGCCTCTTAATCTCCTTACAAACATCGTGGATTTGAGGGATTGAATCACAGCTCGTCGTGCACGTCGACGTTCTCGACGTTGGGGTTGCAGAGCGCGGGCGTCTCGAACTCCATGGCATACTCGCAGCGATTGGGCTCCGAGACGGAGAGCAGTTTATTCTCGACACCGCACCTGAAGCTGACGATCGTCGACCGGGCCGGTCCGTTCCAGCAGGTAAGTCCGCGATCGTACTTTGCCTTGGTGTACTTGTCGATACCCTCGCCGCCGACCCATTCGTTCCAGAGGCCGAGGCTGACCTCGCTGCCGCCAGATTTGGAGCGCTGCACGGCTTTATTGAAGAGGCAGAGCGTGTAGACGTACTCAAGGTCCGTGTACTCGAAACACTCGCCATCGAGGGAGGAGAATTCCTCCTCCGGGCCGTAATCGCGCTCGACGCGTTCCTCAGTCTTGCGGATCTCCGTGAGAAGGTCCTGGACCGCACGCTCGGATTCTTGGAACTGCTCGCGGGCCTGCCGCGCCTCGTCTACGAGAGCTTGAGTTTCCTCGTCGTATTGGACGGCTGGTTGTTTTTCTGCTTCCTGGGGCTCGGTCTCGATCTCGCCGGGGTGCCCGTCCTCTTCGTGCTCGTCCTCATGCTCGTCTTCATGGACGTCGTCATGCTCGTCGTGCGGTTCCTCATTTAGTTCTTCCTCGATCGCTTCTTCAGTGTCGTGTCCTTCTTTGTCAGCTGGCTTGAAGAGACCTGCATGTACATTAATTAATTAATATATATCGTCAAATAATTTATTGCAATGATCTTACGATTATTATAAAATTATTCATGACATAAATTTCAAAATGATAATTCAAACTGCAAAGAATTGTAGTGTAAATGATGGTATAAATATAACATTTATATAATTTTAAAAGTAAAACAAATTAACATTTTTCTAATTGCAAATATTGATTGTAAATAATACATTATTTTTCTTTCCAGAACAAGGTCACTTACTTAAAAAAAATCGATATTAATTAAAAAGTTACATATTTTATGTTTTTCTACTGAATATTGCTATGAAATGGGTCTGAAGTTTGCAATGTTGGAGTGCAACCAAATAAAAAAAATAATTGATTTTTCTTTAAGTTTGTAAAAATAATATTAATTTTGCATGGGGACTTAGTATTTTTATAGTATAAAATGCAAACTTCAGATCCATTTTACAAGGACATTTCTTTATATTAATATTAAAAATACATCATTTTCAATGGAACAGTTTCATTTCCTATCTTTTTGACACTAACTTATTCATGTAACTTTTTACTTTAATAGCTGGAAATTGAAATATTTTTAATAAAACAATGTAAATAGGAGACTAGCACTTACCCTTTTCCAGCATAAGGAATGGTTTTATCAGAGACCACGATGAATCAATGAATTCTTGCATTGTTATTTCCTCTCTGTTGATCAAAAAGAATAAAGCTTCGTCTCTGCTAACTTCTCCATTGCGATCCTTATCAAAAGTGACTCTGGTTTGCAATTCTGTTATCGTAACAGTACCGCTACCATCAGAATCCAGGATTTTGAAATACTCTTCTGCTTCATAACCAGACATTCCCTTCTCTTCAGCGTCAGTGTCAGCCGTTTGCTGCGATGGTGCTGGCTTATACTTTTCTAAGGCAATGTTCTCCCGTTCCTCAGCCTTATTTTTGATCACCTCCTTTTCTTTTTTACTCATCTGGGCTTCTTCATAATCAGTTCGCAGTTTGGTTAGTCTGGCTTGGTTTTCTGTCTTAAGCTGCTTGCCTCGAGTAATGTACTCCTGGCGAATCTTATTTCCTTCTTTGGCTAAGTCAGCCACTCTTTGGGCTTCAAGCCATGCTTCACGTCCTAATTCCCGGCAGTTATCTACACATTGGACATTGGATGAGTACTCGTCACTGGCATCACAGCAATCACAGACTCCATCGTTTACCCAAGATGATGGAATATACTGTGGTTGATGACCTAATACAAGGATAAAAGTTATTTGTTACTTTTTTTCATAGAACTAGTGTTAATACAATTAAGATTGCAATTAAGAGAATTAGTTTTTGATCAAATAGAAGCTATACTAATACTTACTAATTACAAAAGGAGTTTTCTAAACATAAAATCTACATTTTTTACTTATCCTACTACTCCGTTATTTTGAAAATGCTGTGTTCAACTAATAAAAACCACAATTTTGCTAAAATAATATACCTACTGTGATACTTCCAAATATTTTATAAGAAAATTTAAAGTAAGTTTTAAAGAGCAAAACTACATCTCTTCTCAGCACCCAATGAAATTATCATGAGAAGCTCACTTATGTATACTTCCAATGGTCGAACTAAGTAACCAAACCACTGGCTCCTCTAATCCTACTCCCAACAAAAAAATAACAGCTCCGACCCATGATCCACCCAAAACCAGGTCACGTAATAAGTCCACAGCACCAACCTGAATTCTGGCAGTAGAAGGCTCCGTTGGCACAGGCAGCGGTGCCGGGCTCATCGCTGCCGTCCGCACAATCGCAGTAGTCGTCGTTCACCTTGCCGAAGGTTATCAGCTGGCTGCCATCGAGGCACTCGAAGTCCACGCCAGGGGTGTAGAGCGAGCTCTTGGTCAGGGGCACGCCGCGGACGCGGGGCACCTTGCCGTCGGCGGCCAGGGCTACGTGGCGGCCAAGCGCGCCGAGCGAGGTTAGGACGAGCAGCGCGAGACACTGCATATTCCAGTCCGTCTTCCCTGCAAGTTCTCTTCACTCCAACTTTATATAGGATCTCCGTCTGTACCTATGCGAGTGCCAATAAACCGAGAATTGTTGTTCGTTATAAATAACAGAGTATCGTTTGTCTTTACTCTTTAGGATGGGAGAATATATACTTACGAAAGCTGGAGGGACAGGTCAACCCGTCGAACTGCTACAGTACAGCGCGTATAGTCCTCTCTCTATCTCTCTCTTTCTCTGTTGTCTATAATAAGTAGCAGTACAACGCAACGCGCGGTGTCGGTGTGCTGCCGACGACGACGTGTAGGTGTAGGGTAGGTAGGTAACGCGATGTTGCCGGCGCGGAGCGACATGCGCGGCCGCAATTTGCGCAATGGCCGCGAGATTCGAAACACGATAAGAGGGGGATAGATTTATATACTTACATGTAATATATAATGTTTGCATTCTTTTCTTGTTGTGATATTATAATTTTGTCTCTTTAATTAGATAACATACGTGACAAATTTGAAGTGAAATTTATTATAAAAATCTCATTTACATCTTATATAAAATTTCACGCTCTACAACTTCTTTTTGTGACTTTCTTCGGTATCTTTTTTCGATATAAAAAGCCGTTTGTGGAGGTGTTTTTTTATATTAAATTAGGTGTCATGCCAGCGTCTTTGGAAGCTGCTTTTTTGACCATCGTTTTTAGACTGTGCCCCTGGTAGCAAACCCATTGCACTTCTAACGCCATTCTGCTGTACGCGCTCGGAATTTTAGAGAAATAACAGTAGACCATACGTGGTCTGCTTTCTATTTTTATTATATTTCTACTGGCAGGCCATAGAATCAGTCATTTTGCAGCAGAATTGCATTGAACTTGCGGTAGCTAAAGTGCACTCACGTAGGGCCCACGTATCGCACGTGCGCATGCAAAACTGCAGCACCATTTCCAAGAGAAACTTGCAGCAGGCATCTTGCAGCAGAATTGTGTCAGACTTTCGGCAGCTAAAGTGCAATTATAGGGCAATCTTCGGCTATTTATCCGCTATGCGGCGCTCCGGTAGTGCTTTCTGTGGATACACTGGATGGGCGAGAGTAAGTATATAACCCGTGTAAGTAAACCGTTCAAATGCCTCTTTTCGAAGAGTCTGAGTCTGAGTCTGCGTGAAACAAATGAATTATATTTATTATATTAAATGTTACTATTTCTGAATTATTTTCGGTATCGACAATAAAATCTAATATTTTTATAAAATTTCTATTTTGAAGTTGGGCGACCGAATTACAAGAACGTTTGTTAATTTATACCACTCTAAGCTCAAAATCATAACTTTAAGGAGGTTCATGCGCGACTCTCTAGTCAATGGAGTATCATTTTAAAATGTTGCTTGATATATTACACAAGATTAATGTATCTAAATAAAAGAAATCCATTTAGATGAAATTTCCAGCAAAAGGCGATTTTCATGAATTTCATTTAGAAATAAAAAATATTTTTTAACATGCAGTATGCCTACATCCTAGTGTAGTTTCTTTGGTCAGCACGCATGCGTAGATCAGCTCAGCAGACTGTGCGCCGCGGTGTCGCGAACATATAAACATACACTCAACTATAACCTACTAATTCGAGCGGCTGGTGTATTTTTTTTATATTTTTTATTT
>UXGD01003487.1:0-20287 GCA_900474315.1 Torymus auratus | reverse complement strand
ATAAAGGTTGGCGAGGTAGTAAGCGACGCGCCGCTATATCCCCTCGAGCCGGCTTACTTAGGTACGTGAGGCCACAGGGAAGGGTTCCGCGACATAGCGGCAGCGTGCGAACTAGACTCTGGCCCGGTGCGACATATATGGCAGGATAAATCAAATTTCAAATTTTGCATTTATTTATACTTGTGCCGAAATTTTACTATTTTTGTATTAAACCTAGTGTATATTGAATTGCCTCCAATTGCATTATTCTTAAAATTCAGTAACATTTGTAATTTGAAAGTTTCTTAAATTTAAGGACATTTAAAAAGGTCTGAAACTCAAATGTACCCGGGGGTGTGAAGCCCTCACAAAAAATGAAGCTACGAAAACGTGCGACAGTGAACAAGTCAATTATTTCAAAAACTTACCATTTTACATCTGCGTACCTTCCACTTCTATGTGGACCTCTAATTTTTTAAACAATCGACTCGCGTTTTGTCGCACGTTTGCGTAACTTCAATATTATCGAGAATTTCAAGACAAGACAATAAGACTTTTCATATTGACTGAAAAGACCAAGACAAGAGAGAAATTTTCACCAATTTTCAAGAGCGGGACAATAATTACAGAAATATTGTATATTGTCTCGCTTTCGTGCAGCGCTAAATGTAGGCTTATAGAAGGTTCGGAATTCATTCCATTTACTAAGAAGGCGCTACAGAAGTCTGTAATTGATACCAAAAATATATATAATTTACTAGCATCCCCCGTCGTAGCTTCGCCCACGCTGTAATTGGGCCGAACTCCAAAAAATCCAATATTCAAAAAGTTTGGTTCTGCTCAACATCTCAGGTATATAAGTAGCCGCGCGGTGCCAATTTCACCTCGAATTTTGCAGTGGGAACGAAAAACCGGTCGCCAAGAAATCGTTTTTTGCTATAATTAATTTAAAAAGTTGTAATTTATATATAGCCTATGTATGATAAAGTTGTAATTTATATACTCCAGGTATGATAAAGAATCTAATAAAAAACAAATTCAAAACGATTGGTTTAATAGTTTTTGAGATTTTTGGTATCAAACAAACAAATGCTGTCTCTTTATATAATAATAAGATAAGATTTTTTGCAATAATTCATTATAGTTAATTAAAAAAGTTGTAAATATAGCATATGTCCCTTCGGGTGTGATAACGAATCTAATTTAAAAAAATCAAAACCATTGATTTAATAGTTTTTGAGATTGTTGGTAACAAACAGACAAACAAACAAACGCTGTCTCTTTATATAATAGTAAGATAAAAAGCATATTTCTTTAGACACTGCAAGTTGAGTGGGATTACCCCGAGTCGAAGCACAATCTTAGTACGAATTCTGATTAATATTTTGCTCTATATCATGAAAAAACTTTATTTTAATGTGAAAATTGTTGTGAATCTTGATGAACAGAAATTAAAGCTAACAATAGAATTATTTAAAACCAATTAAAACCATAACAAATTGAAAATATATAAGCGATTCCGCAAAAGTCAGCGGGATTACCCCGGTCTCTCCCACGTTCATAGTAAAATAGTCATAAAAATAAACAAAAGAATTGATTTAAAATCCTTTAAAACAACTTTTTGCTGCAGGCGATCCAACTTGTAACCCATAAACAATGCACACATACACTTTATAACTGAAATCCACACAAAAATCCCAACGACATCCGAAAAACTCCAATATGGCTATACACTGCACCCACGCCGATATGGAGACAAACCGCGCCGCCATTTACACCCGGTCTCGTGTCACCGTAAATCTGATTTATACATCATATATATCCCACACACCTCGGACGCGTGGCACAAAAGAACATCACGCGACACACGCGGGCAGCTACAAAGCGGGGAAAAACAGAGAAAAACGACGGCGACCGTCGCGATATATATGTCGATCGTGACCGTCTCAATGAGCGCGCGTCGAGGCGCGAGCTCGCAACGATTCGACGGCTTAGCGCGTAGTGTATGTCGTCTGTCCCGTGTCTATCAATCGGCTACGGGATGATGTATGTGGGATCCGAACGTATACGTTTCTTATGACCCGGGGTCACCTATATATTCTCGCCCCCACGAGGTTTTGGTGAGGAACATATGGATGTTGTGTGCGATAGTCGTGTTAGATGTGATTTTGAATCCAATTATGAAGGATAATTGGATGTTATTGTCGGGGAACGAGGTTCTGCTGGAAAATAATGTAATAGTGTATGTGCGAATAGAATAATTTATGAAAATTGTCGAGCTTTGATTGTGAGAAAATACCAATTAAAAAAATTTTTTATAGTATACCAAAGGAACTGATCGATACGCATAGATTCTGAAATATAAGAGTGGATCCGTTACTTTTCGAAAACCATGTATAATATTATCTATACTATAGTGATAATAACGACACCGCTGATGGGACCACTTATAAATTCATAGCATTATTGTTTTTGCAATTAAGTAAGCATTGAACTATAACCATTCAAAAAGTCGATACTAAAAATCTCATCCCTCATTCACCTCCGAAACAACAGCCTTTCCCGTCAATTTTCGCACGTGCGCAATTTAAAAGTCAACCGCAAGAAAAGCATCCCGACAAAACAACGAACCACCGAAATTCTTGACTTTCACTCCTACAACCGAAAAACCAACATATCACCCACGCAAACAGTTCCGTCCTTTCCCCCCTAAAATTCAAGAATAACACGGCTAGCAGAATAGCACGGGCGCACCGATAAACAAAGGCGGTATACGCGCGAAACACCTCGCAAAACTACTATTTTTCCCACGCGCCCAAACATCACATGCATATTCAATCAGCTCGAGCTCACTCCCCCGTATACATGCACGAGCGAGCGAGTCCACGTTCCGGTTGTCCAGTGAAGAAGTCATACCCAGGGGAGAGCAGTATAGGCTACGCCCATCTCGACATAATAAGGCCCGAAATGCAGGAGCACGCGAGTAGTCGTAATGGTGGGAAGGTGAGCGAGAAAGAGAGAGAGGATGATGAATCGGGGCCAGGCCCCTGTCGCTACTGTCCGCGCGTGGGCCTTTTGTCTGCGCGTTGCGCGCCTCTTTTTGCGGAACACGAGCTATGGCGGCGGCGATGCGGAGGTGGGGAGAGTGGGACGGTCGATATTCGACAATGGGAGTGTATAAATATAGAAGGAATATAATTGTGGATTTTGTGATAATATGATAATTTGATGTTTGGGTACATGTCGGGACAGTCGATGCTGACTGTGGCTGGAGTTGAGAAAGGAACTGGTGGCAGCATTGATTTGAAGGAAGAGGTGTGGCGATATTCAAATGGAAAGAAAACACAAATTTGTTTTTAGTTGTCATTAGGTTTCAGTTTATGTACCAGGATGATTGACACAAATATTTATAAACTGATAATATTGTAGTGAATTTGTTTCTTCAAGAAAAAATGCTTTCGTTGTCAATAGAAATATAAAATACTCTTTAACGTTGTAAAATGTACAATTATTAAAAAAGATTACAATTATTATTATTATTATCAAATTATTTTAAAATGATTTTAAATTTGTGTTAAAAATACTTTCTGTGCGATGCGACCCATATATTATGGTTCCTAAGTTATTTAAAATTCTTGTTATTCTTATGATATTGTAGAAATTGTAAATGTTACAAAATATAATTATTCTGTCAATTAACAGATTTCTTGAATCTTAAAAAAATGAACTTAATCATACTATCATATATTATTAAAAATTTTACATAACCATTTTAAAATTCATCAAAGTCTTCTTAATATAAGTAGTCGCACTGAAAGCGTTAAATAGCACCGATTATAACACAAAAATATAAGATAATGATAAAATGTTACAATAAATACAAAATGATAAAACCGTTTTATTTTCATTTCGCTAAAATAACAAACCCCAATTTTAATATATCCATTAATCCATGTATAAATAATGATTTATTATTGTTAAACAAACATTTCACTGTATTCATATAAAGAATGTAAAGAATATTTGTAAAAAGAAAATAGAACAAATACGTCTTCGAATTCGAAACCAGCCTCGATTCTTCCAACAACCACAGCAGGACATCCTATTACACCTATATTAGTTCCGAAAACCCCGATAACCCCCGAAATTCCTCCGTTACCCTATACCATCACCTTTGACTCGGTCATTGAGTGCAGTCACGATCGACACGCGCACGCGTTTCCCATCATTTCGCTCTATAGCACACCTACACACCTATCGGCGCCGGGCAGTCTTGCGCACGCGCACGTGTCGCCTGAATGAGCGAAGGGATTTTTCTCAAAGGGAATTTCCTTCGATTTTCCCGGTGGAAAAAAATGCGCGCGTGCACGTGAGTTGAATACTAAGCGGCTACGCGAATGCTATATGCACTTGTTCGTCCGAGGAATGCCGGCCGACTGTCTTTTGTGGGTCAGAGTTTCGCGCGTGCGTGCGTGGATGAGAAGGAAAGGTCAGGGTGGATGTCACGTATACCAGTTTAGACGAGGTTTTTATGGTGGTCGTTGATTTTTCGGTCGTTCGATTTTTAAGCGGTTTTCCGGAATTCCGGGGCTTTTTTTTGGTGGTGGGATTTGTGCGTTTCGTCTTTTTTAGAATATGGTGGGCTTTTGGGTTACGTGGGAAACTTAGCTTTCACTATCTACCGCGTAGAAAAGGGGATTAGTTTAGTTGAAAACTTTGTTGACGTGACGACTGAGAAAAATGTTTAGTTACGAATACGCGTTGTTATCAATTCTTATTTTAAGATACTACATTGAACGCGTTTTGTTCGTATTATAATTATTTTTATTTGAGATTTATGAACGCGATAAATCAAGTTAGTTTCAATTTTAAAGTTTCTTTCGATCAGTTTAAATTATACGATATAATAACGTAGGTAATTTTAATAAATAAAATAATGAAATTTTTCTTATAGGGTGAATTCACCAGTGAATGAACATTTTTTAATAAAAATCGTTGACAAAATATATTTTCAATGTTTCTGGCGTCATGAACCACCTTTCCCCAATTTCAAACTTTAAAAAACGTCATTTTTCGACGATTTAATAACATAAAAGCATTTAATTTAAACGATTAAACATATCAAATGACCGTTCATTCACTGGACTTAAATGTTCATTTACTGATAAAGTCGCCCTACTATTTTAATTATTTAGTTTTAAACATTCAAACTGGAGAATTTAATCTTGAAAATTCAAACATATTATGCTTTGGCGCCTACTCTATTTGTAGACTCAAATGAGTCATAACAACCAATCAAAACAGTCTTTTTGTGATGACAGAATTCATACATCACTTTTTTAAAAGAAGAAGATTACTATGTTCTTTAAAATTATACTGGTGATATATAAAATTATAATTCAATCGCATAGAAACTTTAATAATCGATGCAGTAACTTAAAAGCAGTTTGTTATTTTTTTAAAAATACACTTTATTTTTACTATGACCCACTGAACAATCGTAAAGATAACTTTAGAAGAAAAAAACTAAGTGAATTATGGTCATAGTCTTTTGAAGCGGCGAGGTTGAGTAAATTATTCCCAAGACGCTGTAGAAACCTGTTTAAGAAACGCAAAGCCGAAACATATGTTCCGTTCGCACCTTTCAATTTCAAAATTTTCAACAGGTCCGCTTCCAAGCTTTAACGTCAAAAATTACACTCTTTACGATGTTTAGTTTTGAATTATTATTTGTTAATAGCAAAATATTTATAAATGCTAATATTATGGGAGTTGCGGTGCAAAAATAAGTCACGAGCTTTGCCTGGCATGAGTCGCATTACAAACATCGAAACTTATTATACGATATGTTTTGTTGATAAAGAATTCAATTGGATTACACACATTTTCCATTAAAAATGTTTTCTTATATTATCACTTATTAGTGTTAGCAATAAACTTATTCATAAATGATGAAAACAAATGATTTTCAGTCTCGTTTCATGAAAAAATTTAAATAATCTTACTTTTTATATTTGTTTAAGGTAGCTATAATCGCATCTTCGCGTGACATACGGGACCTGTGTTTATAATTTGTAATTCGACATCTAAATTCAAGATTTTATTGCAGAGGTACACTCAATAAAGTAAGCAACGCCTATATTTCAACAAAACCGCGAGTGTTTTTCTTATACCGCCTTTTCTGCTCCACATCCCGAAGCCGTACAGCTACACCAATGTTTCATTGAAAATGACAATTTTTTAAAGTAAAAAAGTAAAAAAAAATATCCATTATCTGTTAATTCTTCAAAAACCATCTACGTATGTATAAAAATGGCTTATGTAAATCTAGACTAATTCATAGGCAACCCTTCATCAATCTAAACGACCCAACTGTCTCAAACTTGCTCAATTAAAAGGGGTATACACTGTTCCAATGGCCAATAAAATCCAGTGACTCCGAAAAAAGCCAAATTTCTTCGAAATAAATCACAAACCCGACAGGAAGCTTAAAAAAAATCAACTTCCAACACTTGTCGAGACGACAAGGTCATGGACACCCCGCGAACTATGCAATAAACTCTCAGCTCGTCGACAATATGCGAAACACATGTTCGTGTCCCGAAAATCGTGCACTGCTCGCGCTACTCTCTCTCTCTCTCACCTGCAATACACCTCCCTCACTCTCTCCGTTTGCCAAGTGCATTTTTAATAGTGTCTTTCTCTCTCACCCTGGACACAGGTCACCGTGTATAGCGCAGAACCTGCGACTTTTACTACGTCTCATCACTCTCGCTACGGGGTCGCGCGCGAGAAAAACATGTGCGGGCCACATGCTCCGGGCCGAGAAATAATAAACCTGTGCGCCCGTGCGCATAGTGGCCGGACCGAAGAGGAGAGGAAAAACGCACATGTTGTAGCACCTCTCGCCGCGAGGAGAGACAGGTAGGTATAGGCGGATCTAACGTGAAACATGTGCGTTCTCGACACGGAGGTCTATAAGGAACACGTGTTCCCGGACGACGCGGTTCCCTATGCGAGAGAGCGGAAGGTGCAGTCGGAAGAAAATATGAGTGAGAGAGAGGACAGTGTGTAAACAACAGCCTCGTTATAAAACCTGTGCTCGTCGGATTTAAATCTATACGCGGGTAAGGTGAAATTTTTATTTGCCTCGGTGGGGTTATTAAGCGTATCGAGACTGCGCTCGTAAAGGTCCATTGTCGGAGGTGTTTTTGAGAGGGTATTGGTGAATTTATCATTGTTGAGGTTTATTGACGAAAATGAATTTATTTCTGGGAATACACTTGTATTTTTTCGATATTTTAATTCTGTAGTTTTTTGTTTAAGAAAGGTTTACGAGAGACAGAGAAAAACGTTTGAGAAAAAGATATTATCATCTTATTGTAACCAGGGGTCCAACTCGATTTCTCAAAAGAATTACTATACTTTATAGTCAAAATTACTTTATATATAGTAGAAATTACCAGAAAGATAGGAATTTTGATTAGAAAGTAAGATAATTTTTCTCAGAGTTCGAGGCTGTCTTCCAGTTACAATGAATTATAGTAATTTGTCTATGTATATAAGGGAAAGTATATTCAAAGTATATTCAAAGTACCTATAGGTACCTATAGGTACTTTGAATTAGGGTTTACATTGTACAATAACGATTTATTGCTATAATAGTAAATATTGAAATTCATTCATTCAGAATAAACTGAAAGTTAAACATAACAAAATGGTATTTATAAACACTGTTGTAATCAAACTTATTAATTTTTCAAGTGATTGAAAATTTATTTATATTGGCAAGAATTCCTTCAATAATTCATAATATTTAATTATAAAACAGCAAGTAAAAAAATAAATTTTCATTTTATTTAAATTATTTAGATATGAAGTTAATATCAGCTTTTAACATCTCTAATGTTTCTCTATAACGACGTATATAAATAAATCTACAAGATATAATGAATTAAATTGGACTTAAATTGGATTTGCAATTATGTAAATTATATAAGGTACTCGAGGTAATTCGGCCATCTTGAGGAGAAAATTTTTGTGTATGCTTCTGCAAGCATCTTTTGTTTAAGCTCTAAACGCTTTAAAAGTAATAAGATTTTAACGAACGCAAATGAAAACACAGATAACGTGAAAGACTTTTCTAAATTTTCAAAAATTAGTCGGATTACAAAGACCACTCGAAAACATAGAGCTGCTTACTCATCTTATCCAGATGACCAGATTTCGACTGCGACAAGACGACGACCATCCAGAGGATCATCCTCACATAGGGAAACATAAATAAGTTATTTGGTAATCGCCCCCTTTTCAGCGAAAAATAAAAGAGGTTTCCGGGGCCTTTTCATAATAACGCAATGTTTTCCTCTCCACAGCGGCCAGGAGATGTCGATCAGGTGAAATCGGCCTAACCCCGTGCGAAAAATCAGGTAACGACAACGGAAAGTGAAAAGTAAGCGAGAGGATGGGGCTCCGAGTTATATTAGGAAAAACCCATATAGGGAGAGTGCATATCAGTCTGAAACGCTGACCAGGTTCCGCCCGGAGGAGTAAGAACCAACGCAACACTTAAAATTGGCGATCCTTCATCCAGAAAATTTGGACCAGGCAGCGGAAAACGTCTCGACTGTGCTTATCCTTTTCGCAGTAATTATAGAGGTATTACAAGAACGAAAGATAAATATATACATGGTTTATCGAAAAGAATGTAAATACGTCGTGGCGGTTTAATTTTATACGATTATTCTATGACTGTGTATCTAAAATCAAAATATATAGCTTTTAAATATCATTTCTAATAATTTATATTATATATATTGTCTTAAAACCCTAATATTCTCACAACTTTGAATGCACATAGCTACACTAATCCAATATTAAAAATAAATTATTCCAGTGACGCATTGCCACACAATTTATAAGTTGAATTAAAAGACATTTTGATAATAATGTTTCCATTTCTTCCAATCTCAAATAAAACTGAAAATTTTTAACTAATTATGAACGTACTTACGTTATCTTGTGTATAGAAAGTTCACTATAATTGCTATTACTGTAAGGAGAAAGCTTTAAGAATTTTTCACCTAATTTCGGAATTGACCTGGATTTCCCTGAATCTAGGAACTTTGAATGTATTTTATGAGAAACTGTAGGATACCGTATTATAAAAAGCAATTAAGACTATATGAGTGAAATTCCCCCCAAGACGACCAATATTAGCCTAAATCACCTAAATCACAGACCACCCGCAATCTGAATAAAACGCCAAATAAGAAATATTGTACGCACGATAAAGCGCCACACTCATCATAAAAACAATGATTTTCTGTACACACTACAAGTAAGTATGATATTAGGTATTCAAAGAGCCCGAGAGAGCTTGGGAAAAATTTGTTGTCCTGCTGGTGAGAATCACCACCAGCAGCCCCTGAGGAGTCTGTTTATGACGGCCTATTGTCTTTTCACAGCTTGGGGAAGCCTTTTCCCTTTTGGAAAATTGCCGCCGCGCGCGTGCACAGGTCGCACGCCTGCGCAAGGTCCTGGGAATCCCCCGACCGCCGCGCGCAGGTACAAGATGGAACCTGCCTATATATAGCCTATACCTGCTGCGGTGGCAAGTGTATATACAGGGCTCGATGTGGCGAGAATCTCACTGGGGAATTGGATTGCGATAACGGGAGATTAACTTAATCGGTGATTGCTTAGGCCGCCTGACTTTTTTGTTCGGTTCTGTGTACCTTGTTGCATGAGGTTCAGGTATTGCGAGAAAGGTATTGTCACCGAGGTAAGAAGATTATTTTCTAGGGATGTACTATTTGTAAAGCTGTTTTGGATTAGCTAAGGAATCGATTTGGATTATGGTTGGGAATTTCGAAGATCTGGAGTGGATACTGCTAACAAGGTGTAACAAATTTGAAAGTGTTATTTAGAATACATTATGTAGCAAAGAGTGCGTCTAATTGGATGGGAAATGGAATATTTTTAATATTTTATTGGCTCAAAGAACTTTATCAATCTTAATTTTGAAATAAATATTTTATTTAAATAATATTACAGATATATTAATTGATTTAAAATATCACGTTCTCTAGTAAAAAAGATCCATTAATGTCAAGCTTCAAATTAACTGCGACACTTTCGATTCGTTTTACAAGCTATATGTCAAATAATTTCAATGAAGATTTACGATTTTAACTTACAGAAGTCTACACACAATGCCACTGAGAGAAGGATTTATTTACAATGAATATATTCATTAACTGTTAATATGCCTTAGCGATATTAACTATAAGCATATCCTTCTCTGAATCTTCCTCTTATCAATCATCACAATAATAACACATGCAACTTTCGTCCTAATCCTCTTACGGCAAAAACGTCACTACATAGGTCAACTGTCAAAACATCAGCGCGCTTGCATCTTATCTTCACCGACTGTCTATAGCGAGACACAAAAAGGAGCGTCGTTAAACGGTCAACTACATCGCCATATAAAGCGCACCAGTACACAACAACCGCCTCTCACTCAAGACGGACAGTGCAACCACCAGCCGTTCGGGCCGCGCTCCACGGGGGTGCAGTAGGGGGTTTCCCCGCAGTAATCTTGTGATTTCCTTTCCCAGCCCCCGCAGCGCGCCTGTACCTTCCACCACTGTCACACTTGCCCTCCCTTCCATATACATTTATATATTTTTCCTATGGCTTTCCTCGAGAGCGTTGCGCGCCTCGTTTTTCCATTCCGTCAAGCTCGCGCGAAAGGAGCACACTACCCTCCTGTTGTAGTGGCTGTCTATACCGGTCGCCATTTTTACTTCATGGCAGGTTCGAAGTGTGACGTATGGATGGGAGGCGATGACCTTTTTTCTTTACCTTTTGTTGAACGGAGAGTTTCGCCATTTTCACGGGGATGGTGGACGCTTTGGTGTGGGTTGTGACTTGGACTTGCAGTGATATAAAAGGGTTGTATAACGTTGTTATCGGCTGTGAGGATTTTGTGTATCATTTTTTAAAATATATACGTATAAAATATACATTTATTTTTTTATGTTGTAATAATTGGTTTGTAATAAATATAATCAATAAATTGTGAAGTCATTACAAGTTAAAATGAAAGTAAAATTTATCAAGAATATGTTATACTTATTTCTGAATCATGTCTGTGGTAATTACCAAAATATAGTACTTAAAATTATTTGAAATCGATTGATTCTCGAGAAGAATTTATTTAGCTGTCAAAAGGAAGGTGCGATTTCGAAGACTTGCGTTGTGGTTGACTTTCTGCGGTGAAGTGTATAACATTTTTGTAATTATTTAGATTAGTCTATTTATATCCATAGCGGCATAAAATACTGTACTAAGAAATATTATTAATAGTATAATAACTTTTTTCAGATTTTCATCAAGTACATCCGATTTCGTGCCCGTATTGCTAGATCATTGGAATCGAAAATAAAAAAAAAATAATAATCCACTCTTAGAAAAACGATCACCGGAAGTAGTAGCTCATTTAAAGAGTCGATGTGATTGGTTATTTGAAAAAAGCGCAAATATTTGAATTTTTTTTTTAATTAAAAAAATATGTTAGATTTGAATTTTGAAACTGAAGTGTTTATAGAACTTCTAAGCTAAATAATAATTAAAATAGAATAAAAACATTTGATATTTTGCTTGAAACAGGTATCTAATTATCTTATCATTTAAACTTATTAAAACAAAATCATAGTGAAAAATAGTGTTCATAACTTCAATAACAAAATAGTACGCGCGAAGCGCATTTGAATCTTGCTTGTAGTATAAAAAGACCTATATATATAATAATTTATACTTACCAAAAATATTAAATCCTTGATGAAACTTAGTTTTTGCATTCATGCCAAAGATCAGATATAAATTAATTTTTCTGTTATACAATACTTATCTTTTTTATGTCGCACAAAAAGTGACTACTTTTCATGATTATATTATTACACGATGCTCAAAAATAATTACTTCAACAACTGTTACAATTATGTAACCTAGGAAGCTCATACTTTTACATGAAAAAGTATTTACACGTATAATATTTGTATGAATCATTAATAAATATCAATAATTTCATAAATAAAATAAATATATAATAAATGCCATAAAAACTGTCTATTTCATTTCTTACCTTATACAAAAACATTTTCTCATCTCCAAATCCTCAAAACCTGTACTTCATCCACACTTCCTCAATCCTCCTTACTTCTTCAGCCATCTCCCTCAACCCTTCCTCTCCACACATCTCGCAATCAATCGTCCAAAAAAAACCTCAGTACTTACTCCAAAACCAAATCCAAATCCATACCCCACCTACGACAAAAAAGCGCAAACTTCCCTCCCCCACACTTCCCTTCCCCAACCCACATATATATTTATAAACCCCATACGTTCGCTCTCTCCCCCTTAAACACACACGCAGCCAACTACACGCACGCTCGCTCCCCCTATTGCTCTGCCAGCGCCGGGGTGGAGCTTAAAACGCGCAAGGGTGGTGCCTTTTCCATTTTTACCTTCTCTACTACACAACACACACGCGTATACTGTGCGCTCACACATACGCTGCTGGTTTTGTTCTCTCTCTCGCTGGCAGGCCGCGCAGGGTGCGAGAAAGCGAATGCGCAAGCGACTACTGCTGCTGTGCGGCGGCTGAGAGAAAGAGAGAGAGAGAGGAGAGAAGGACCGAGACTTGGAGCAGGGAGCACGACTGAGCTTTGACAGTCGTCGAAACTGAACTGTGCGGGCCGCATCGTAACGCCGCGCGCGTGCGCGCTCATATACTATAATACACTTTTCTCTCTTATATATACACACGCGCGTGTATGTTTGGTATACACATACACGATCTCAGGCTCATTGTTTACCTTTTGCTCTTTAATTAAATCGACCGTTAATTTATTCACTCGGACGTATAATAAAACAAGTGCGTGCATAGCACCCCTGGCGAGACGCGATGCCGCGTACACCTCATGAAGGTTGATTCGAGCATCGGTTATACGGCAGCAAGTGTATCGATAATTGAGGAGGAACAGGAGTGTAGTAATAATAAAATCGGCAGCGCCGGAGCGTCGAGGAGCACGACGGAGGAGGCCGACGACGAGGATGAAGATCGGCGGCCCGACGGTCCTTGGGCAGCCGATGTACTCGATACCGCAGCATCATCATCATCACCATCATCATCTACCGAGCCATAACCATAGTCACCACTTTGCCGAGAAGATGACGGGGATGAAGAGGCTGAGGCCAGCTGCTGTTACGACGGTCGCTGAGCTGTACACCGCTGGATGTAATAAGCGCAAGAGAGGTACGATGAGAACAGTGCTGTACTTATATAATTATTATAATGTACGAATTTTATTTGATTGTACGAATGTGGGTGTATATTTGTGAGTTTTAAGTTCAGGATTTTGACAAGTGCTGCTGAAGTTGACGTAATAGTAGAGGAAAACGGCGTTCCGTGAATGCTAGCTGCGTCGGCGAGAAGCGGTTGCAGCTTCGAGATATTATCATGTGTTGAAAATCATAATATATTGTTTTTTTTTTATAAATAAAATAAAATATTATATTGACACTAAAGAGAGCGATTAATTATTACAACTTTTTTGTAAAAACAAAGTGTACAGCCGTCAACATTGGAATAATATATGTGAAAAGAAAATACTTCCGATTTAAAAGCTGAAGCTTTTCATAAACTATTATTCCGTATAACAATACTATTAGTTTTTTTTTTGTCGACTAAACATGGTTCCTTCTTTAGACAATCACTTAAACACCGATATCTCCCATATACACTCGCCTCCCCCCCTGCGTCAATTATATATACGTCGCTTTAAACGGACATAAAGATGCCGAACTCTCTCTCTCTCTCTCGACGTGGAAATATATTACACACGTTCTTATATACTCACACCTCTCTCTCTCACTGCATTCAGTGATTCTTCACGATTTCTCTCTCTCCCTCTCGCGCGAGGCCGCATAACGCGCTTCTCGGAATGCCCACAATGCACATCTCTCTTATACTCGCCGTCGCGCGTTTTTCGCTGCAAGTATATTATTATTATTATACACGGACGCGCGAGAGAGTTTTGCTTTGCGCGCAGTGAGAGGAGAGCAATTAGGCATCGAGCGACGGATATATTGTGCGAGGGCATTACGCCCGCAGCGAGCGAGCGCCATTTTGCACTCCGGCGGACAATGCTAATTCAATTTGTAGAGATGCGTCGGGAAAGTTGCGACGGGGAGGAATATAGGATTGGATTGTATATAAGGGATGTGGTGTAATGGACGTGAAATTATATAATTATAGGGTGTGTGATCGCAAAATCGGTAATTAGAAGTTTTATTTATCGTTTGCAGTAGTATGTGACTTTACACTTATTAATTTTAGAAAATACTTTTTTATCTAATTAAAACTCATATTACAGGAATATACAGAGATTACTTTAATTATGTTAACTCTCAATTACAAACATTTTGAATTATACATTAACCAAAATAAAAAAAAAACTTCAAAAATCACGTAACCATAACTCACCCCCTACTATAACGAAATATAACTCCGATATCGCTGGAGGGTATATATACACGAATTTATCCAAGATCTCTAGACACCATCGTCGACGTCGAGCAATAACACGCAGAAGCCGGAGGGCGTAGGAGCAGAATGAACAAAAAAATGCATTATTCAGGGCGAATTTCCATTCGTGAGAAGTTTCGCGGACGACGACGCGGGCGGAAACGTCGTTAGGAGAGGTTGCTCTCTTCTGCGCCGTCGTCGACGATGTCGCTTTTAATGATGGCTTCTGCGAGCGCTCTCCCTTTCGCCGTCGCGTCGTCGACGTATATAACGAGGACCATTGCAATCGTTATATATAGGTAGGAGCAAGCGTTATTATGGCAGAGCTTGTAGCGCCTTTTTTTCGCGATTAATTCCGTAGGGGTTGGGCTGGAGGTAGGCGGTGGGTGAGCGTGGAATTTGATTTGATAATTTCGAGAGAGCAGGGAGTGAGAGAGAGAAAAAGGAGCAACTGCCGTGGATCTTGATCTAATTTGTATGTATATTTTGGGGAATAGTGTTGGTTAAGTGTTGTTGAAAGAGTAAAAAAAAATCTAAAGAGAGGTATTGATTTTTTATGGCGCGACTAAGAAAACTTTCTATGTAAACATTTGTATATTACGTTTAAACAATCATTTATTAAATATTATGACAGACTATATTCGAAAGCACGTTAATATTATCAACGACATCATTCAATATTTTACAATATTACAATAAAACAAGACTCGCCTCTGTTGATAACAAAACTCTGAATATTATAAAAGCTCGCATACTACAACTTCTTCACACGCAATCCCCACCGGAAATCAACTATCCACTAAAATCAATTACCCGTACCATAGAGAGCATTTAAAAAAGCCCCGCTGCACTTCCTCGTATATACGTCGTCAAGCGAAAGTCGCGCTTCGCTTTTACGAGCAGTTTACGCGACGCTCCGCTTGCGTATCAACAAGCGTAAGACTCTCGCTCGCGCGCGCGCAGGCGTGAAGACGTTAATTATATATCGCCGTGGCACGCACTTACATCGACAGTTCCCATAACTGCGCTGTGTGATGGCGACGAAAGGATCTCGACGCGAGTATGTATACCGTTATTTTCTGACTATGTGCTTTCGTCGCGGCTTTTTTGCTCTCTCCCGCGCGTGCGCGCGGAGGTTTATGAGCGATTCCGGTCTGTGGGTGGTTTATTTGGTGGGTAATAATAAGCGAGTGTGGTGTATAGGCGATGATGGTTTTGTGAGTGAGGACAGGGGATGGTTATTGAATGTTTGTATTTGTATGAGGATGGAAATTGTATATTGTTTACTTGAAACAGAAGATTTTTTTTAAGGAGGTAGTTATAAAGAAATGGAATTGTTATTACAGTGTTCAAGATCAATGTATATTTTATATTTACTGTAAAAGCTATAGGTTGAGTTGCCTAGTATAGTTGAACAATTATCAGTAGATGGACAGCCCCCCCCCCAAAAAAGTCAATAAAATATATTTATAATGTTTCTGACTTCATGAATGACTTTCCCCCAACTTCAAACTATGAAAAAATTCATGTTTTGACTTACCAAAATCATCAAAGCATTTTATTTATAAGCGATTGAAAATATCACGTGTTCATTTACTGACGTTAGCCGTTTATCTACTAGCCGGGTACCCTACCTGCCTTCCGACCACTATTGTGATCCTTGATAGTAAAATCCACAAGAACGATAAATTATATTTTATAATAAAAATCTAAATCTATAAACCTGGAAAAATATAATATTCCTCGATACAATCTCATGCGTAAAGTATTATATTTTATAATGCACATATAATTTCGCTTTAGTATACATGTCATATAACTACCATCACAATTCATAAAGTTCACTAAACTTTCATAATATATATGATACAAAATACTCAATTTACCTCATATACTCATACTTACAATCGATTCTCACCTCGAAAATCTCGTTACCTTTATAGAGTGCCCGGTCGCGGACACGCAGGACCTGAGTCCGCCCCACCCCAGCGATCAGTTTCAGCGCAGATTCATCGCGCAGCCGGACCTGATCCCGGTTCGGGGCGGTGCCCCCTACCGGCATCCCCCTCACCCTCAGCACCCCCACAACAACAACAACAACAACGAGACGACGAATCACAATCACACCGGCATCGCCATCACCACCGCCGGCAACAACAACAACAACAACAACCCCCCGGGCGCGGGTGGGCCTCAGGAGGTCGTGATGAAGGCCAAGAGCCGGGACGCGGCCAAGAACAGGCGCGAGAAGGAGAACCAGGAGTTCTGCGAGCTGGCTAAACTACTGCCCCTTCCGGCGGCCATCACATCACAGCTCGATAAAGCCAGCGTCATCAGGCTGACGACGAGCTATCTTAAACTGAGGAACCTCTTTCCCGACGGTGAGTTTTCGAGATAAATTATTAATTTGAATCGGTGAGAAATGAATGACTATGATGGGTAATGACTCGCTTTCGATAGATGGCTTATTTCGACGATTAATTTTCTTATGTAATTAGAATAAACCGACACTCGTAAAGACAATATCCCCTTATAAAATAATAATGGCCTGTTATTGGTGAGACACGATAAAACTGTTTGTGATAGGTTGTCTCGGATAAAAGCGCGAAAATTTGAAATTTCCCCTTATAAAATAATGATGGCCTGTTTATAAAACTGTTTGTGATAGGTTGTCTCGAAAAAAGCACGAAAATTCGAAATTGATATTAATAGTGCGCAGCGCGCTTGAATTCATTAGTATTATAAAACTACAAATATATCAATTACCAAAATTATTGAAGAAATTCAACTCACACCGTAAAATATTACTCACTTCAACGCCCCTTCAAAGGAAGAACAAAAGAACCCTTCTAAAAAACCCCATCATCTTGTCTATACACTCGCGGCCCCCACGTCCCGTCTTGATTTTCGCGGAGTCCGCAGGATCGCGCACGCGTCTCATTACCCAAAGCCTCCCCCACCTTATATATATAGTATACACCTCACACGACTCTCCACGCGTTAACCGTCGTCGGCCTTTGTTAATTCATCGAGAGGCTCAGACGACGTCTGAGTGTGTATACGCGTAGGGCAAATAGTATATCGGATGAGATGGGTGTGATTGCGCACTTGATGCATTGTACCATATGCGGGGGCTGTATCCGAGGCGCCATTGTGACGCCGCCGGCCTACGCGCAATTTCCAGACATCGGCGAATTGAATTTCAAGTGGTCGCATCCCTCTAGAGTGAGTGAGTCGCGTGTGGTCGCGAGTGTAGTGTAGGTTTTGAATGGTGATGAGGAGAGGGGTGTAAGAGAGAGAGGAAAAGGTGGAAAGTTTCCGCCGGAACACCACTTTGCGTCCTTTTCAGGGTGAGCGTATATAAAGGGGTTGATGCGGTGGATGATTGTCGGAGTGGCTGATGCGTGAGGTCGGTGTGTAAGCTATAAATAACGTTTCTTAAAATAATCCTTGAAATAAAGTATAATATTATCGAACCGATATATACGCCACATCAGTTAATCAATCGACATCAACATTTTTTTCTTACGCTATGCGTATACTTGATTGTATATTGACAGTTCGTTCTTTCATCTCTCTCTCTTCTTTCTTCGCCCGACTCGCGCGCGTCTTTTGTCACACAACCGAGATCTTAATCGGGCCGCACGTCAATCCGTCGTCAATCCCTCAATCTCGCGATCGTGAATTAAATGTAAATTTCAACGCGAGCGCGCGCGATGTTTTATCGCGATCGATTTGTGCGCGTCTGTCCATTATGTAGCACCCCGCGT
Organism: Torymus auratus; assembly: GCA_900474315.1. Classification (NCBI taxonomy): domain Eukaryota; kingdom Metazoa; phylum Arthropoda; class Insecta; order Hymenoptera; family Torymidae; genus Torymus; species Torymus auratus. The sequence continues at coordinate 1,942 of UXGD01003487.1, read as the reverse complement.
GCACTTGTATATAACGCAGCGGCGCGTTGGAATTTGTGAAATTCAATCGTATACCGAGTGATTCGTGAACGGTTCGGTACATTCCAAGGGTGTTGTTGTGTTCGGAGGGTGATGATGCTTGATATATGTGTGTTCAAAATATTTTAGATCAGGAATTTTTCTTTGTCGTCGTCGTCGTATACTTAATGAAGAATTGATAGATCTGTGATAAATGTATATCGTCCTCAAGACATCACATTCGATTTCTATTTAAGCATTAAAATATGAAATTAATTTTCCAACCAGTCTTCTTTGTAAACCACAAAGAACCCGCCCCTTAATTAGCACCTGCCAACATATTCTAATTACCATTCTTTCTTATACACACCCTCTTAAACAACCACGCGATAATTACACGAGCCCACGTCAAACGCGCCAAAATGATAATCACAACCAACCAGCGGCAATTCAAAGACTCCCGCGTCAAAGCTAGATCGACCGCGACTCTCCCCCCCGCGGGAAAATGTCTTTCGCGCGGTTAAATTAATGCGCGGACACGCGAAACGCCGCATCAAGTGCGAAACATTATCATACGCGTGAAAAAAAGGGCGCGGCGGTGTATACGTCGGGTGTAATGATGAGCTTTGAGGTTTTTAAGCAGCCGTGTCGGGTCTCGCACCTACGCGTAAAAGATGTAGGATGGGGACGTTGAAGGATGGACTTTTGTGTACGTGGAATTTTTCGTATAGATATGGAGATTCTTTAATAATGATGTGGGATTTCTTTTTTGTTTGTGCGCAGGTCTCGGGGACGCGTGGGGCGCAGCGCCGCCGTTGAACCACGCTGGTGAGGCGTCGATCAAGGAGCTGGGATCGCACTTGTTACAAGTAGGTTGGAATGCATATATATGTTAGATATAATGAAGTTTTGGCGATGTTATTTTTGGTATTAAAAAGCAGGTTTGTGCGGTTTTTGTTTTGCAGACGTTGGACGGCTTCATCTTCGTCGTGGCGCCCGACGGGAAAATCATGTACATCAGCGAGACGGCCAGCGTGCACTTAGGACTGTCCCAGGTTGGAGATATCCCCACATTAAATTCACACGTATACCCTGGTAGAAATATTAACCATATTTTATTTTAGCTTACGTGTTAATTAAATGGAAGCATTTTTGACAAAAATAATATTTCGGATTGGTGGACATAATTATAAAATACGCAAGCAATGTTCGTTTTTAGCCATAAAAGTTTACTCAAAAATAGCTAGCTTCTGGTTAACATTTCTACAATGGATTCAATAATACTGTTACAATGGCACAATCCACTATATCTCAATATACAATTCCTTAAAACATTCGCGCATCATTGTAACAATTATATATCTATTAATTAACACCACACATTTATACATAACATACATACACACATAAACACCGTGCAACGATTGACTGAAGGCGACGAACCCGTTCTTTTGCAATTGCAGGTGGAGCTGACGGGTAACAGCATCTACGAGTACATCCACCAATACGACCACGACGAGATGTCTTCGGTCCTGAATGGCTCGTGTCTACCAAGCGGCGCTCTGCCACAGCCCAACTCCCACGGTGACATCGAGATTGAACGTGCATTCTTTCTTAGGATGAAGTGCGTGCTGGCTAAGAGGAACGCTGGGTTGACGTCCGCGGGGTTCAAGGTTGGTACACTTATTCTTTTTTTTTTAGTTAATGGGATTCGTAAGGTTTTTTGGAAGTCGAGTGTTGAGAGAAATATTTAGTAGAGTTGTTTATAAAATTATCATGCTTTTAAAAATTGGTAATAACAATTTTTTTACAATTTGTATTATAAATTTGTAAATTATATATAGTGGCAATTTTTTTTACTAGATGGTTCTCTTATTGTGAAGATCTATGACTAGTAGTACTAGTAGTAGACAAGTTAAGGTGGTTTTATTTTTGGTATTAGTAT
>UXGD01003486.1:0-20289 GCA_900474315.1 Torymus auratus | reverse complement strand
ACACCTTCTGCGAGCGCGGAGACGGGGCTTTGTAAACGAGAGACGAGTATGGAAGTAGGCTCGTGGTCGCGATGCTCGCACTGGACGTAGGAGTAGGAGGTAATTGTCGTTTTTTTTCTGAGAGGGAAGAGGATGATTTAGACGGCCGGAGTGTACAGTAGAATTTATAATATGAAGCTTTTTGGGAGATTATTCGTTTATTGTTATATAACAATTAGTATAGAAAGTTAATTTATAATTGAGTAAAAATTCAATGCTAAAAGACAGATAATATAAAGGAATGATAAAAGCGAAGCTTGATACACCTCTCTTGCCATTTTTCTCACCGACTCATAAATCATCGACCGCGTGGCAGAAAAATAGTGCAACTCATTAAACCCTTCCCAATGCCCCTCATTCATCCAAAAATGACCAAATATTATACGTATATACGCGGACCCTCGTCCCAAAAAGACACACACGCGCGTTCGCTGCAGCTCATCGGCAGCAACAAATTAACATCCTCCTCCCGAGAGAGAGAGAGCACACCGTACTCCTCCCACACCTACCCGTCATTAATCGACCTCCTTTTTCTCTCTCTCTTCTCATTCCGCAAACCAACAAAACCACACTATACACGCTGGATATATCTCGCTCGCGGCTCGTCGATAATTGATGATCCGTAGCGGGCGCGCGGGCGGACTCTCATTATAATTAGCGCCCGCGCGAAATTTATAGCGCCTGCCCCCGGGCTAAGACTTTTCCTCTCTCCTTCTCTCTCCCATGTGTCTCCGCCGCTTGATTTAACGACTACCGCGTGTGTGTATGCGTCTGTCTGTCTATCGCGAAGAAGCCACCCGAGAGCGCAATTTGAATAAATCTCATTTATTGTGCGGCGGCGGTGCGGATTCGAATTCAATGTTGGTAGGTAGGTAGGTAGAGAGAGAGTGGAAGAGCGAAGAGATGAGAAAAGGGTTGGTGGTGTGTGGAGTGGAGGAGAAGGAGAAGGAGGTGAAGAAGGGACCCTTGTGATGTGGGTTATATGCAGCGTGGGGAAGGACGACAAATTGACGGAGGGAGAGAAGGAGAGAAAGATGTGGGTTTTATAGGTCGCTCGACGCGCGGTAGTAGTGTACACGTGTTTCCGAACGAGCCGATGGCGAGATTCGCTTCTTATAACACTCTATAGCTTGCTGTATAAAATAGATAGAGCCGTATAATACGGTTTTCATTATTTATACATCAGAATGGAAACTAAATATCCTATATATACTTCTGTTAATTAAAACTATACGCATGAGAAAATCAACGTTTACCTATCAACCTTTTTAATTATTTCTCGTGGACACGCGCATATATCCCCTGTATACATACACCAGCCTAAACCAACAGCACTACCAGTCATCATCCCCGAAAAAACGACGATCCGCCGTTAATTATGCACGTCGATTAACGCATACACACTATACCTACCATCACGTGCTCTACGTACACACACACATACATACATGATCGGGAAATGAACAAAAAGGGGTGGAGGATGGAGGGGAGAAGGGGGTAGAAAAAACGAAAGGGAGTAAGACGATACGCGGCGGCGCGACATTAATTGCTATACTGCGATCCGGCCGGCGCGCACGTGCCACTCGCTTTTGATTTTCTGCGCTAAGCCGCACGCACTACATACGCATGTGTGTGCGAGTACTCGCACGCTTTTGACGCGAGCGTAGGAGCAGCGGCGCGGGATTTTTTTTAATTCGATGAAAGCGTAGGGAGAGAGAAGAAGCGCCACGCGCACTAGCTCGTATGTATGTGTATACCTACTTGTGTAGTTTTGTAGTATATATATGTATGTATATTATGCGTTTCAAACGACGCGTCGAGTGCATGTGCGTTTGTTCTTCGATGGGTTTCGGCGCGTTTGTACTGTGCTCGAAACACATGCCTTTTTCTTCCCTTTCAAAATTTGTTGCACTGAACGAAGAATATTAGCAAAAAAGTAAAGCTGGTGTGCATCATTATGTAAATACAATCTATAATCATTATAAGCAGAAACTGCAACAATTGAGAAAAATGATTTTTCTTAATAAACGTTTTTCAATTCATTGCGTATAACATACAGAAAAGTACACACGGCGACGTAACCTTTCAATCTCCACATTTCCCATCGAAACTCGATTACCAGAGGCCGGCTCGAGACAAAGCGAAAAAAGTCTCGCCACCGCCGTCGCCATCTTTTGCTGCGCGCGCGCACGCCCGGCAATTGATGTTGCACACCCCCTTCATCGCCACCCTACTCCCCCTATTATATCCGCTGTGCGCAGGCGCACTACGTACGCGCCCCTTTTTCGCGTGTCCTGCAACTCACTCTCTCTCCCCCACTCTTTCCTCGCATCCTTGAAAATAACCCGATTCGAACCCTTTCTCAGATTCAAATTCAGCGGACGGTGTGAGAGGGGTATACTGGTGTGATGCCGGCGAAAATCGAAGGAGACGCGCGGGGAAAAGATGAGAAAAAGCCTATGCTTTATATAAGCATGATGTGTATCCGTGCGTGTGTATGCGCGTGTGTAAAGTAGAAGAGAAAGAAAGAGAGACTTTAAAAAGGGGGAGAACCCCTTTGTTCGCGCGCTTTTTTCTCTCTCGCGGCGGGCGGAATTCCACGTTGCCGCGCGGATCGACGAGCTGCTGTCAAAACAGAAATTCGAGATCGCGCTGCGATTTTCCAGTCCTGCGTGTCGTACACACAGGCATACGTAACACCAGATGCACACATGCGTGTGTTATATGTATGGAGAAAGGGTATAGGTTTAGCCAAGCGCGAGGGCATAAATTTCGCGCCGGTGCGCCACGCTAGCACCCCTTCTATATACTGTCGATCGCTTTTTATTGTGTTTGGGAAATATTGAGGACTCTATTAGGATGGCAGAGATTGGAGGTTATTGGGTTTCGCTATAGAGCGAGCGTATGTGTGCGTTCATTGTCGTGAAAATTAGTATTGTGGGTTATGTGACAGTTTGGTGAATTTGAATTGTCCTGGCGCCCCGGTACGAGGTTTTATTTTGATTAACGATGCTTTATAAACTGCGTAATTTTAAAAGCTCGTGTCGTTATATCGTACATTAAATAAGCACAAATTTTCTTTGAAATTGTAGGTACATCGTCGCTACACTTTCTTTCTTTTTACGAAATACGCGAGAGTTGAATTAACCCGTATCGAATGACAGAGAGTAGCCCCCCTACTTATTTACATCGTCCGCGTCGATGCCTCACCGAAGCGCGTCGAAAGAATCCAAAGACGACGACAGTAACAACGACTACGACGACTGCCGACGGTGGCTACATTTCCGAACGGTCATTGCCTATACGCACCAACGGCGCTAGGAAAAACGCGGAAATCGACGGGACACCTTTCGGAATCCCCTCGCTTTTTTGCAACTGATGCTATTATTCGCGGGGTCAAAGACATCGTCGTCGATAGAGAGAGCTAGTGTAGGATAGAGTGAGGAAGAGCACTTTGATCTATTTTCGAGATAACAATGCGAGAGAGAGAGCTACGGCGATCTCTCGAAAATAAAATTCGCTAGCTGAGTGTGTATATATATCTATCGGGAGTGAAGAATTGTAATGGGTTTTCTTTGTCGGTTTGTGAAAGAGAGCGTTTATATAATGGACGCGAGGATATTATAGGTTAAGAGAAGATACAGAAGGTTGATGTATTCGTTTTAAAGCATTACCAAAAGACGATTTTTATATTAATTTTCTTGTTCAAAGTATTTACAATTATTTATATTTGCAACAATCGCGTTTAAGTCAGGCAGAAAAGAAGCAAAAATCACGCGTCCAAATCGACAGAAAGAAAAGGGCCTGTATATAATTCGCATGACAATGAGGCGCACAAAGGGCCGATAATCACGTGGCGCGCGCAGAGAAAAGGATAGAACGTGTACGCGGCACAACCCCCGGTGACCGTGTGTATAGCTCACGAAAAGGAGAAACATCCAATTTTAAAACGTCACATCGCGCGCACAAAGAGATACATCATATATATACGCGCGTGCGCATTCGATCCTAGATCGGTTTAATTTGCTCGACTCTCGATCGAGGTGCATAATCGTTCGGCCCATTGATGCCGCGTTCTACACGCGCGCACGCGCATTAATCCCTTTAACAAAAGAAGACGCGGGGCGTCCCGCATTGTGCCGGGACTTTTCGAGCTTCGATTATGATCGTCGGATACACGTGTGTAAGTATGTCTATGTGTATGGATACATATATATCTATGGGTGCAGAGAGATGACTCGGCGGGAAATCGGGGGAAAGCGAAGACGCACGCCGAGAAGGGATCGTATTATACAATGCGGATAGATCCGTACATGAGCTCTTTATTGTACTGTCACCTAGAGTTTAGGTAAAGGATTGTATAACTTTTCTAAAAAAAAATTCTTTTTTCTTATTCGTCTTTCTATACGATTGCAGTTGCAATAACGAACGACACACGAAAACCTTCAAGGCTAAAGCGCCGCGCGCGAAACCCCCTTAGTACACGTCAAAACAGCTCTCGCGCGCGCACATTTCCAAAATACTCTTCCCTTGAAGAAAGCAAATAAAGCTCGCGAGTTCTCGCGGCATCCCTTTTACGGTGAGGGAATACCCAAGAGAGCGCGCGTGTAGTGCGAAAAAAGCGCGCGTCCTCACTCAAAAGCCAGAAATATCATATCTGCACACTTGCGCACAGAGACTCGTCGTCGCGCCTCGTCTCTCCGCGCGTGCGCCTCTCTTCATGGGGGGTTGGGCTACTACTACTGTACTCCTCCATCCGGTCTCCCTATTTCCAGAGTATAATCACGAAACGCGCGCGCCTGCGCATACAGCAAGCTGAGAAAGATGGAAGGGACAGAGCGAGCGGCGCGTTTCCATCATTCTGCATTCTCGCGCGTTATTGCCTTGCGGTCGTTCTCCTCTTTGATTTAACACGCCGTGGAACGTTTAACTCTCTCTCTCTCTGTCTCTCTTTCTCTCTCTCTTTGGTAATTCGAGTTAGGGCCTCTTTAAGATCCCCTTTCGGCCTCTCTCTCTCACTCTCTTCTTCTCATTTCGTTTTACGGCAGCGCGTTATTTCGCGCTTGACAAAAAGCTGCGGCGGGGCATCCGACGAGACGAGTAGGAGAGGAGAGAGAAGAGAGAGGGAGACAGTCCGTGCCAAATCATTCGAGCGGAATCGGAGAAATTTAAAAAATATTCTAAATTTAATTGTCGCGGCGGCCCTCTCGAAATCAACGGAGCCTGCCAATGCGCACGCCGAGAGAAAGAGAGGGACGGAGAGTGAAAAATAGCGTCGGTCCTGGGATGCCGAAGCCGACCTAACCCTTCTAAACGAGGGGAGAAGGAGAAAGAGTGTGCAAGCGAGAGTGAGTTTTTTGCCTTTGTTTCGCGGAGGTTAGGAGCCGCTGCGGCTGCTGCTGTTGTTGACCTCGCCACGAGAGAGCTTCGGTTAATTCGATTTGGTGTCCCCGTCGTTATTGGAATATAATGCACCTTCCAAGGGTCACTATATTACACTCCAACTGAGTTTATAATTTGCACGAGAATAATTACACATTACTTCGGCTTAATTTTCTTAATAGGGTAACAAATAAAAAACGTAACTTATCGTGACTAATAGCCGTAGCTGAGATTTTATCGTTTCTCAAGAACGAATAGGCTATATTTCCATTCGAAACCAATCATTCGCCAATCGATCTAAACCTATACTGCACAGCTTAAACTTTACAGCCTAAACTAACTCTCCGCACCCTATAAGCGGCACTCACTTATCGTTCTTTCTCTCTTCTAATCACTTTTCCCCCAAACAAACCGCATCCCTTAAATCGCCTCCCACTTAATCCCGCTCCCGAAAGAAGAAAAAAGGAAACAAATCCGACTCCTCCCCCGAGACTTTCCGTAAAAATTCGTTCAGAGGCTTCCGCGAACCTCTTCTCCCCCTCAGCAAACACAGCTACACATGCTCACAAAAAGCCGTACGCGCGAGAGACACTCTTCGTATTTATAAATATACGCCTGCGCTCGCGCGCGTGACCCGCATCTCGTTATTATTGTGCCTCCGTCGCTGCTCTAGTACCATTGACACGTACGCGCGCGCATCTCCGTCTCGGGAATGTAGAGCGAACCTTGATTGAGGCGCATCCCCGAAAGGTGTGTGTCTGTGTGTAGGTATGACTGAGACGGATGCGATAATTTTGGCTGTGTGTGTGTATGTGTGTGCGTGGTGATGGTTCGGGGTTGGCAGTCTTTTGATGTTTGGTTTGAATTTTTTATGTAAGGTAAATTTAATGAGAGATAAGTGTGGACGTTATTTTATTAATTTGTGTAATGATATATTTTTCTTTTAAACGTTTGACTGATTGTACCGTAATTTTCTTGTTTTCGGAACGTATCAAAAGAAAATTACCGTATCCGTGAGTTTAAGCTTGAGACCATCTGGTAGCTCTGAAATAAAAATGTGACTTTCAGGCTCTTTATAAATCACCTTCAAATTACTGAGAGATGCATTATAGCATAGCAAGATTAATCTTAATATTGTATTGTCTTACCTCAATATTCATGACAATAATCGATACAATATTTCTATACAGTTTTCGATACGATATCAAGATTGTGGGATCAGAAATCTTGTCTTCTCTTAAAAATAACTTAATATTTTCTAATCGTAATAATTTATTGAAAGAATCATAATAACTAATTAAATAAAAACAGTTATTTTACTCGCACACAAAGGTGCCTTTGTCGACTCAATAAACATCGGTAGTTGCTGATGACTATCTACTGACGAGGTGTGTGCCACGCTCCTATATCTCCTCGGGCCAATTTATTTAGGTACGTGAGGCTACAGGAGGTGCGCCGCCGAGCGGCAGCGCGCGAACTACGCTCTGGCCGGCAATGCATATATGGCGAGAAGAATTGAATTTCCAATTTGGCATTTATTTATACTTGTGCCGAAATTTTATTGTTTTTATATTAAACCTAATGTATTTGTATATTAAATTAAATTTGGCATTTATTTATACTTGTGCCGAAATTTTATTGTTTTTATATTAAACCTAATGTATTTGTATATTAAATTACGTTCAGTTACACGATTTTCAAAATTCAGTAAATTTGTAAATTAAAAGCGATGTCCGTGACAACAGTGAATCCTTTAATAAGATCTGGATCTCAAATAGCCAGGGGGTGCGAGGTCCTTGCAAAAAGGGAGCTATGGAAACATACAACAGTGAACGAATCAATGCTATCTTTAAAAAATGATGGAATTGTTATGATATCAATTTATTCGAGATTTGGTTGGTAGGAGTTGATAGGTTGGTAGGTTACAAAAACAAAAGTGTCGCGATTTGTTGCTAAAATTACGGCGCGTGAAGCGCGCTTAGAAATAACTAGTTATTTAAAAAAACTCATAACCGAAATAGCCGGGGGACGCGAGGTCCATGCCAAAAAAGGGAGTTATATAGACGTGCGGCGATAAGGGATTCGATTACTGAAAAAATTCTTGAACCCAAATCACCGGATGACGCGAGATTCACGTAGACGGGGAAGGCAAGCAGACGTCCCACTGTAAGAAAGCGATTATTTTAACAAATTCATTAATCCAAAAAGCCAGGGGACGGAAGGTCCTTGTAAAGTAAGAGAATGTTCGAAATTTCGCAGTATTTTCACTTTCAATAATGATACACAGAATTTTGCCTTTTTTACAACGACTCTTATTCTCAAATATCTGAGCATTTGCAACTATGATAAAAAGTCTTCTATTTGCGCAACACTAATCAATCGCAGATAAATATTCTTAGTTGCCAACAGCGCATCTCCAATAATACCATACCACCCATCTTCAACAATATTCCTGAAAATACCGGCACTCTCTCGAAAAGCGCGTCGAAAACAAGATTTTCGCAAATAGAAATAGAAGGAGCTATACTGTACTATACCCGCCCGAGAAAAAAGAAGAACACGCGCACGAGAGAAGCCTCGGCTCGTTGACGGACGGATGCCAGTTTCGAGGAGGCGAACGCGAGCGCGCAACGAGATTGCCAATCGTTTCCGGTCGAGATCGCGCGCTCTTGGGCGCGTACCAACTGAGAGAAGAGACGAGATCTCGCGCGAAAAGTCGCGCGAACTTTTCCTAGAACCGTGGAATTATTGCGCGGGTGATGTGGTAGTTTTGCGGCTGATGGCCTAGGGGTGCACGAGGGCAAAACAACACAATATTTCTGTAATTATTATCTCGTTCTAGTAAATTCTTGAAAATTTCTCTCTCGTCTTGGTCTTGTCAATCTTGAAATTGTATCGAAAACTGTATATAAATATTGTATCGATTATTATATTGAATATTGATCCCCAATAGTAGTGGTCATATACATCGTTGGGGCATGATGGTATAGGTTTAATCGAGTGGAAGGTGTTGTATCGGTGTGAGTTGTGGCTTGCCTTCTATACGATAACTGACAATGTCGTTTGTTTTGTTGTCTGTTACTTCTGATTTATATTTCGACGACAGTAAATGATGCTCTATTGTATATCAACAGATTGAAAATGATAAATTAGCAAAATTATCAACTTATTTCCATTGTAAAATGTTTATCTTTAAAAAATCTATTTTCACACATTTGAGTAACGATCTACTATACACTGACATCTTAAATCACCGTTTATTTTACACCAGAGTAATTAAAATTTCTGAAACTCCTCAAAACTCTCTTTCCCGCTCCTTACATAATTCTATTGTAATGGCGACGCAGCTCGCCAAGTAAATAAATTTCCCGGCGCGCGGAAAGAGAAACAATGGCTTTTTCTCGCCAGAACTGCACATATATACACACATAGAAGCTACATGTATATACATATACCGCTTATTCGAAAACTCCTCGGTTTCACCGAAACTTTGCACCAAACCTTTTGACGCGCAGAACAATGTGTATAATAGTGCAGATGAAAGACGCGCACGCCTGCGCGTGAGTGCATCTATTATTGCACATCCGCCTGGTAGAGGCGGCGACGCGCGGCGCGTTTACGCGCGTCGATTGTCGCGCGCCTTTTTGCGATTGCTAAAATTAACGAGTGCCTGCTCGCGCTACGGCCGTGCACTTATCTCTGCTGGGTGAGAGCTACGCTGCGTCTCGGGTGATTGCGGTGTTATGTAAACACGCTTGTTGCAGAAATCATAAAAATTGATGTCTTTAAAAGAAGTTTTTGTTGATGTTATCCAAATCGTTGTGATAAAGTGTGGAATCTCATACCATTCGTTTTCTTTTGGTAAAACGAAATGGAATATATATATTGAAATATTTGGTATCCTAGCGAAACTTAATTTTGGTAAATTCAACGTATGAATCGGTCATTCGAAGATGACAAGCTAAATACTTTTTCAACCAAGCAGATACTGTACCTCTACCAACAGCAGCCCGAATTATACTTTACTAAATTAAATCGTCCTAAAAAACATCTTTCAAACTCTCAATGTCGATCTCTGTCTCTCGAGTGCGCGCCTCGATCTCTATAACCATCCCGAATCTAAATCTAAATCGGAATAAGTCTCTCTCTCTCTATCTCCTTCCCTCGGAGTTATTTGGCAAATAAAAAGCCGCGCCGTGCGCTCAAAACGCAAAATAAAAATTGCGACACTGTGCCGGCGTCGCGCCGTTTATATTACTAGAACACAAGAAGAGCTCTAGTTTTGGCGCGCGCCGATTGGCCCCGATCGAAGGAAAAAAAATAAGCGGCTATTTGGCAATCGCGGGCGCTCACTCTCGAGGCCGCAGCGAAAATCGATCGATCGATCGATCGTGCGTGTGGCGTCGGCGAAGCCTCGAAAAAAAAGGAGAGGAACGTAACGACGGACTAAGCGAGCGAGCGAGCGAGAGAGAAAAGCGCGTTTATATAGCAACGGCGGCGACGACGCGTATACTGCATGTCTCGCGGCCTCGTTCTTTTATTTTCTTTCTTTCCGCTTGTGCAAGAATCTATACAAGCGCTTGACTTTCTTTCGGTGCGGAATGCCTCGGTGCGGATTATCGATGAGTTGTTAATAAGTCACATTGAGAGTAATTCCTTATAATATCAAAATTTAAAAAAAAAAATGTTACGTAACTAACCAACAGCGTGAATTCCAAAACTCTATCTAATTACGAAACTCGCTCGTTCCCGAAAACCTGCAGTCACCCTGTTAATCACCAATTACCGAATCATACCGATTGCCTCGCGAGAAAGATATGGGCCAAGCGAAGGAGAAAGAGAGGCGCAGGAACGGAGAAAGATACGCGGATCTTTCCCATGCGGGGGGAATCGCGGACGCGATAAAAAGGGGCGAAAAAGGTTGGCGCCCCGCGTGGCCCCACCCCCCGTCTATTAATTAGCCTCGGCGCGCGCGCTTCTCTCTCTTTCTCTCTTCACGTTCTTCCCGCGGTTAATTTACTCCCGGAGATATTTTCGTACTCGGAAAAAAGGAGTCAAGCGGCCCCGCGTTGGCTTCTCCTCTCCTCGTCTTCTCTTTTCTATTAATTAAGCGAAGCCATAGGGGAGGGTGAGAGGAGGGGATTCACGCGAATTGGGAAATCGATAAGAGAGGGTTTTGGGGGCTCCCTGAAAATCGTTGCTTAAAGCTCGTCCTTAATGAATTTGTTTTAAACGTATATATACGCTTACGTAACGCGAACGTTTTTGTATACTTTGTCTGCAATGTACAATATAAACACACTACTTTTTTTCTAACCCTTTACGTCAAAATCACTCGTAAGAATCCTTTGAGACCTGACTTTCCAAAGTTCCCAAAGAATACGCGCGCGCACTTCACTGCACAAAAAGCGAAATCTCAAAGAAAACACGCGCACGTGCTCGGCCCTTTACTCTGCCCAATCAAAACTAAAAAAAAGAAGGAACGTACCTCGCGCGTGTGTGTGTATCCTCTCGCAAGGAACAAAAAAGCCTTCAACCATTCAGAGCGAGAGAGAGAGAGAGCGAAAATGTGTTTGAAAGAGCGATTTGTCAAACGCATGCGCACACGCGCAACAGCTGCTGCGGCGGCCTGTGCGAGCGCTGCAGAAAAGCTCGGCTGGGGGCTCGCGGTAATTGAATTATTAGGTCGAACTCCGCTCGATCGTGTAAATCCAGCGCTCATGTGTGTGTATGTGTGTGTGTTGCCGCGAGGATTTAATATGTATACGGAGCGAGCCGCAATCTGCGAAATTAATCTCATTGAAATTGCTTTTCAATGCTTTTCGATTCTTTTTTTCGAGTGCGTATATATACGCGCGCGCCGGGTTTTTAATGTCGTCGAAGACAGGACGCGGGGCGATTGTGAATCGTCGTTGTGTGTGTCGATTTATAATTGGCCGACTAGACGATATAAATATCGCGAGAGGAGAGTAAGTGATTGTAATTAGAGTGCGCGAGAGAGAGAGAGAGAGAGTTCTTTTAAATTATTGGTTCATTACCGTGACTGAGGCTCGTACATGGGAGAGTATACTTTATAATTGTACGACGGTGGTTCTTGAAAAATCCAAGTAGAATATAATATTCACGCGGAGAGTTTTGAGTTTCGATCGATTTTCACAATATATTCGACGTTTATAATAAAACTTTAGGTTGACTGATAAACAGTATATTGTTTGTTGTAGCAAAAGTATGCGCGAAGCAGCAGCTCTTTAAATATACATAGTTATAAATATATGTTGCATAAATATTTATAATGCCAAGTAACGCGTGCATTGTATGCATAATATTTCAATGCGGAGCGAAGGCTATTTAGCGAGTTTAAAATTACTAAACATACTCGTTGAATATAAATATCTATTATTAACCGTAACAATATGTGAAATTTCGTGAAATCGCGTACCAACAGATTTATACCATCGGCAAAATATTAATACCTCTCGGCAATCCCAAAAAGCCCTCCCCTCACAACAAAGCACACACACACACATACACGTCTTAACCGCCATATCGCCTTATTAACGATCCCGCCGTAATTAAGCACACATACATACCCGGTCGAGTATTGCACACAACAACAACTCCCCGACGCGAATGAGAAATGCAGAGCTCTACCTATACTCTCTTGGCCGAGACAAAAAAGAAAAATTCCGAAACTCACAAAGCCGCTCTCTCTCACTCACTCACTCTCGATCCATCGGGACGGCCGGGCCCCCGAAATTAATAAAAAGCTGAGGAACGATAAATTAGGCTGCGCTCGTCGTCGTCGTCGGGGGAGGCGCTAATAAATTTCAAATATAAAATTTCTCCTCCGCCTCACGACCGCTTTTTCTGTCCCCAGCGCTCGGAGTATGTGTGCTGCAGCGTATATATATATGAGAGAGAAAGAGGGACAATGGCGCCGCACTTTGACTATATACTATATCCGCGCGAGGAGCAAAAGCGAGTCTGCGGTATTCGGGATGGACGGATGACAGGATTCTGCGGTGCGCGGAATTTTCGGCGCCGGTGTAGTGTGTGTTGTGTATTGTAGAGGGGTGGATGACGGGCGAGGGGTTTCTTTGGGTTGGAGTAATTAGGGAATAGTTGGCGAGTTGATTAACGGGTGGGAGAATATTATTTTTACAAATAAGAGCTTGCCGTATATATACGCGTTTGTTTAGTATAATTCAATATTTCCGAAACACCTTCGTCGTCTGCTCCATATTAATTTTCTCACGCCTTGCACATTTAAACCGTACCGGACCCTTCAACCCCATAAAAATGGCAAAAAATCAATTAACATGCACTCACTCTCTCTCCCAGCCCTAATTAACGTGATTAACATCGCGTCCATCCAATTACCCGGTGAGTTACGTACCCCCTACTCGCGCATCTCATAATCATCATCATCGCGATCGTCGACGTCGTTGTACACACATATATATATACCCTACCGCGCCACTCCCGTAATTTTCGTAAATTATCATTGTCATAACGTCCGCTAAATAAATCCTTTCTCCCCTCCTCCGTATATATATAAGCGCCGGGGAATGCGCCGCCGGCGGCTGCGTTATATTCGCTCTAGATCGACCTCCCGCTGCAGCGCCCGAGTTTTTCGAATCGACCGCGCTGGGCAACTGGACCGCGTGTGTGTATGTATGTATAGTACCCGACCGGTCGACCCTTTCTTTGAGAGAGGCCGAGTTTGTCGTTCGATTGTTGTATAGTATAGTTGTACGGGCGCGCAGAGTGCAGACGGTCGTCGCTTTATTATGCTGATTTTCGTTAATTGAGGCGGTTTTAATTGAGCTCCCTTTTTTCTAGGGAACACAAGAGTGGACGCACACGTTGGGGGGGTTGAGAGGTTCTTTTTTTTTCCTTGGCAATTACTTTGAATTAGGATTTGGATTATTTTTTAATGTGCTGTTGGACCGCTCAACATAATGACTTTATAAAACTTTCTAAATGAAAAATAGGGTAAATCTAGAGTTGTAATGTTCATTTGTTTATTGTTATTTACCCACACTGTATTAATAACATAACATTCTTATTCATCGCCAAACTATTATAATATACTCGCTATAAGTACCATAAATACTAATGCTTTAATACACTTATCAAACACAATCCACCAAAAAAATTCTTCCAACCTTACACACTTCATGAAAAAAAAGAAGGAAAAAAAACGCGAGCACACGCGTTTCTCGCTTTTATACGCGCACGCGTGCGCTAATACACGGTAAATCGAAAGCTTTTCGAGGGCATTGTTTACGCGCACGCGCGCCCTGATCCGATTCAAAGTTTCAAATGAAGCGTGAAATTCGTTCTCCCTCTCTTTCCCCTCGCACGTATATACACGTATTTATACGTTCCTTCCCCGACCCTGAAAATTTCTGTATCGAGGGAAGATCTGAATCAGGTTTCGCGAGTGATAAATCGCGAGCGACGAGGTGAGTAACGGGAGTTTAAGAGTTTAGATTGTGGAAAGCTATTGTAAGAGACTGGATTTTAGTCGAGATGCAGATGCTAATTAAGTGGGGATATAGAAAGTTGACGTGTTTGTCTTGATGTCCGTGGCAGCTTACGTAAATTTTGATTATTTATCTTCTTAATGAGTAGTTTTCTCGTTCTCCGCCCGCTAATGAATTTAAATTATTAATTTGGGTTTCTTCGTTCTCTACCATCGCTAATTATCCTAATGAATCTACAACTCGTCGACAAACCATTCACCATAGCATTTAACTTTTTTAAAAACACAATAATCATTATAACAATCAATTATCATCCCCCATACCTATTACTTATAACACTTATTCAAATACCAACGTAAAAAAAGAATCCTTTCATCTCCGCGCTACGTTTTCGGCATAAATCACTTCACGCCGTGCGAATTTTCTCCCGCGTGCATATATCTCACGTTCACGCGGTCGCAGGTAGCCTCTGTGACGAGTCTGTCGCGCGCGCATGCGCCCACGTACTGGCTCGCACCTGCGAGATATACGCCTTTCTCTCGCGTGCGGTGTTTTATTTTGAAAGACGATGCATTGTCTCGCGGCCGGAGAGAGAAGAGGCGAATCTTTCACGCAGTTTGCTGTGGAATAGGGATTTTACGGTCACGTGGGTGGCTGCGCGACTGTTGGAGGAGGAAATAAGCGTGAAGAGTAAATACTGCATTTCGACAATAAGTTAATGAATGCATCGTATAGTAGTAGTATTGATTGATGAAGTCTTCTCGATTGTTATAACGTTAGTATGGAATTTCATGTTTGTATTGTTAATTGAAATTGGGAAATAAAAAATTATTCTCGACTGCTGAATTATTCAGCATTCAGTATTCAAATTAGCGAGACATTCGTCATTTTTCGTTTTGCATACACGGGATCCGGAGATTGAATACAAAATACTCACAATATTTTATGACAAATTTTTTTTTGCAACACACAAACTCTGCATCTAAACAAAGTAACCGTTAAAATCGGTATATCCATCAACTTTAAAACCGAAAACCACTAAACTACTTCCAAAACCCTTCCCTCCACACACACACACATCTCATGTTATTTACAACGCACTTCCATTCGCAAAATATAAATCACAGCGCAGACTCGTGGAACCCTGCCCCCCATAATTCACCTTCCGCCAGGTAGCTCTATGTGTATACACATACCCTGACAATACACAACCGGTGCCCGGTATCTTCGCTCGAGTGACGAGTCTGTCGCGATCATCGCCTACGTGTGCGCGCAACGCTTGCTTTGCACCTGCGCACGCGTTCTTTATCTGCGCGCGAACGTATACGGAGTGAAATACAGGTAGGAATGTGGGAGAGAGGGTGTGGCCGTGTGTATATAGTCGCTCGGGCGAGCGGTAATAACGCGGCGATTAATTTCGCGGTAGCGAGGAGGATGATTTTTTGGATTATGTAGGGTGGTAATGTACCGATCTAGTTCGAAGATTGAACGCGATTTTAATTCCTAAGAATTTAGCCGAATTGTAAGTTGTGATTCATTAGGTTTAAGAACGGTCCATAAACAAGCGTTTACTATCCTGCACCTAACAATCGTCTATTAGAGGAACGATAAGTAAACAGGTGTTCCGCGCGGCGTCATTTATTTAAATGCTGGTGCAGCTAGCTTTGAGGAAAAAAAAGTGCCATACGCGACTGTAAATTGATATTTGCGCTGACAAGAAATACAACTGCGAGTGTATAGCGGCGAGCGCGGGGATATAGCAAGAACATTAATTGCAGTTACGACAGCAGCGCTGCGGCGTCGGCTCTATATGGTATAGGTATAATCCCGTAAGTTACTGACTGTTAACAAGTCGCATTGTAATTTCTACAAACTTGAGCTACAAATTTAGCGGCGAGATAAGCGCGCGGTGTCGTATACCTCACACGGCCGAACATACGTGCTTATAATTACCTTAAATTTTCTACACCAACGCCAACATTCATATACGGAGCAGTAGCACTTGTACGAATAGAAGCCACAGCATCGGCTATGCATATACCTACGTCTGACCATCGACAAAGAGATGAAATGCGAAGGGGCACAGCGAGGGCGCCTCTCTTCTCACAACAGCAGCAGCAGCGAGGCTCGCAGGTTATTTATTGTAGCTTCCGTTTATGCTTTATTTGTTGTTCGCGTTACTGCTGCTGCTGCTGGTGCGCCTCGGCCGAGGTAGCTTGTGGTTTTCGATGCGAGATTGAATTATGTAGTTTGCATGCTGATGAGCACGCAGGGAATGGTCGAGTGTGTATAGATTGAGAGTGAGTGGTGGGGAACCAGTTTTATATTACATGTACCTTGTTTACTAATAAAAGAGATAAAGAATTTCAACAAAAATAGATGAGTCTATTAATTTTAAAGTTCAATTTGTATGTTCTTCAAGAACTACGGTACGCGAATAAAGATTTTCGTCCAGTTTCATTTAAATACGATTAATTATCTAATAAAATAGAGCCAAAAACGACCGCCAGTCACAAAACTATATTCCAACTTCCATCATTACACCATAAAGAAACCCCATAACCTCATAATCCCGCTCCCACCATACATAATCCCGCAGCTTGCAACCTCTAACCCATCACTTCCTCAATCACTTACACACACACACATATGCAGTCGTTCTTCCAATCCCCGATCTGCACCGAAAACTCCGCGAAGGAGGCCTATATAACAACAACAACCATCACACACCGCATCCTCTCAGCCCCGCAATTGACAAAAGACATCCACGTCCGTAATAGCCCTCGCTAGCTAGCGTGCGCGCATATAAAGAGCCCCGAACCCGAGCCGCGCGTGATTTCTCAGGCGACGTCGGCGAGAGCGCGCGTAAACGGTTATTAGCCCTTCTAGTGGCGCGTAACGAAACTCCTTAAATCAAGAGGACGGCCCATCGGCCGGCCCCGCTCTCGAGCGGGCGCGCGAGAAAAGAAGAGAAAACGAGAGAGGGAGCGCGAGGGGAAGACGGAGAGAGAGAATAATACGCTGAAGCGGGAGAACGCGCGCATACATGTATACACATATACAGGCATACGGTATATACATATATGAGAGAGCGGTAGTAGCGAGAGCCCGCGAGAGAGAGAGAGAGCGCAACTACTCTAATTGGCCACTTTGTCCATTTATTCGATTTATTTAAATTATGGGACAATTGACAGTAGGCATTCTATTTTTTAAATCTCCCCGCGAGAGAGAGAGAGCGAAAGAGAGAGAGAGAGAGAGAGAGAGACCGCGGTAGCAGTCGCGGCGACGACAGTGGCAGCAGCAGCAGCAGCAGCCGTAGCCAGTAGCCAGCAGCAGTAGCAGCGGCAGCAGCAGCGGCAGCTGATTGGGCGAGATTGGCGTGAGACACTGGCCCCACAGATTCCCCAGTTGTGGGCTTAATCAGCTTTGATTGCTCCTCCGTCTACTCTCGCACAGCAGCGGCGGCGGCGACAGCACTGTATAGTTGTGTGTGCTACTCCCTCTTTTCTCTCTGTGCCCGCGCGCTATATATACATATTCGCTCGTTCCTTTCATCGAGCTTTCTTTCTTATGTGTGTATGTGTGTGGATGTGTGAAGAGCGTTTTTACGCCGTCCGGTGGGAATGGCAGAAGCTGTTTGGAAACTCAGATGACCGCGGGTTCTCGAAAATATATAATATTGATTTTGATTGGTTTTCTGGGTATGTGTGTGCACATGGCCGAGGAATGTCGTACGACGAACGATGATTTGCAGATTTTGGGAGTATTCGGTTGTGGTACGATAATGAAAATTCTTAAACGAGTGGGTGTAAATTTAACTAAAAGAGAAGCGCATAATTTGCCAAAATTAATTACCGTAATGCAATAACAAATGATCCCGATGCAAAGTAAACATTATGGCAGGGGGGAAGCACGGAAATTAAAACTGTGAGGCTTAATTGATCCGAAGAACCAGATTTAAATGGACCGCCGCTTCGTGAAACCGTTAAACCGTTTTTGCCCCTCCGAGAGAAGAATCAATTTTCTTCCCCCCGTGGTGCAAAAAATCCTTCCGAAAAATGATGAATCGCACGTGCGCACCGGTAATTAAAAGCTGCGCTCGTTTCTTTTTTATATATTATACGTTAAAGGGCAAGGAATGTACAAGAGATGTCCGTTTTTCATAATTCTGAAAGTATTCATTAGATCGATGGCTTTCAATTATAGACGTGAATGGAGCGGATGCTAATAAGCTGACGATTTCAATCGAGCTCTGTTGATACATACCCTAATGAAGAAAAATGATTGCATTGTTTCGTCGACAAAAACTCGTTTCACCGATACATCACTAAAGCACGTATACCCAGAGAAAGAGAGAGAGATCTTCTCACGCCTGCATTATGCAACGCGCGTAAATCAGTGCTTTTTTCAGCTCCGACGCTCTTTCTCTGTCTCTCCCGCGCGCGAGCGCGTGTCAAACGAAATTAAATCGTCGTACATCACATGCACGCATACACACAGAACTATACTATTCCGGTTTCCATGGGGGCAATTAACGCGGCGACTACTCGCCCGGGCAAATTGAATAAATCACGTGAAATTGAATAAATAATCGCGGCCACCATCGATGCCACCGGAAACATCGTCGCTCTCTGTGTGTTCCAGTTTCTCTCTCGGTTGACAATATTTTTTTCCCTTTTCTCATCGCGCCTAGCGTACTCATCCCATTTCCTGGATAATTCCCATAACGCTGTGGGCGGATATTCCAATAAAGTACGAAGGGGAAGAGTCGCCCTGTCGCGCGAAACGCGGCAGAGAGAGAGAGGCTTGATTCGATGGATCATCACATACATACATACACGCGCGGTTTACGCGATGAGAAGAGAGCCGCTCGTAAAAGCTCCGTCGAGCGGCGAGTTATTATCGAATCGAGGAGAGAATTGAGAGAGACAGACACGTGTACCATTATCGCCCTTTATCGGGGAAAACTCGTGTGCGCAAAGTCGACGGGATTTTATATGTGTATATATGAGGGGGGACTACGTGGTTATGGTATATGTAAGAGGTTTTGAATCTTCTGGAATTGCTTCATCGTGGGTTTAATGCTTTAATAGAAAGATGATTTTATTTAGCTTTATATGCTTGCGTCCGGCATAGACTGACGAATCGGTCGTTCAAAATGATGAAATCGTCAAGTGATTTTTCATGCGATGAGAAACTGTGACTATATATATGAGAGCACATTGAACAATCACCAAAAATTACATCTCTTAAACAAAAAACCCGACCTGCTCCTAATTCGAAAACATTACATCATATAAAAGCATTTTAACGCGCGGGCGGCAACGTTTTATACCTCATTACCAATTACTCTTCCCCTCACGTCATTACACACTTTTTCAATCCACCAAAAAAACAGTTTCCACAATTAGGTGCCTCTCCTCGTACCCAAATCGAGTGGAGCCCATCACTTTCCGACCCGATTTTTTGTATCCTCTAGCAGTGTCGTGGAATTGAACGAGATTTCGGTTTCCCAGCGCGACGCTGCTGCTACTGCTCCCCCTCGAAGCTCGCCGCTCCGGCCGGAAATTTGAAATTCAAATGGCGCGCGTATTACGACGCGAGTGCACGCGCGTATGTGTGTATGTGTCTTTTAGGAAAGCGAAAAGAGAGAGAGAGAGAAAAAAGAGAAGAAGAAGAGCTGGGAACGACATTTGACACGCTGCGTCTCGGATTTTGGAAGCCGTAAGTGAGTGAGGATGTTTTTTTTTGGTTGATCTTTCGAACGAGTTTCTTTTCTTGAGCTTGCGCAAGAGGAGAAGCCGCGAGCGTGAGATGATGATCGTTGCAGGTTTTTCAGGTGTGAGTATTATCGGAGTTTTCAATCGCTATATGGAAAATGTAGCAGAGTGGCAGGTAAAAGTGCCGCGTGTGTGGTTCGAATGTAGGAAGAGTTAGCATCAGCATATTTTCACTATATAAAAATAGAATCTTATTGTTGTATTTTTGGACTTTCTAGAAATATGAGTAACATGTAACTAACATACATAATTCCATTAATTTTACACATCTTCCATTAATATCGTCAATTATAATACTATTTCAAAGAATATTATAGAAACAACAAAGCTCCCTCCTTCGTCAGCTTTATACAGTCGTTTTTTTTCAGACTGCACACTCACACATGCATATACACACATTCGATTAAAAGAAGGAAATAGTAACTCACCGGAAACCTTGGGGTCAGCTGCCTCCACCTTCATCGCCGCCAGGCTCGCTATTGTCGGCGGCACCTATAAAAGAAATGCATTTTAACGATTGGCAGAATGCACCTACGTGTGCGCGTTTTATTATACATGCATGCACGCTCACTCGCAGAAATATATATATATATATATAT
>UXGD01003485.1:0-20305 GCA_900474315.1 Torymus auratus | reverse complement strand
AAAGCTTAATATACCGGTACATTAACCATTGAAAAAAAAAAAACCTCTCCGAGAGTCACTTAACATGCCACAAGATCGCTCACAATAAAGCCATAACAACCCGCTCGCTCTTGGCGAAAATTCGCGAACAAGCGATCTCCTCTCTTCGCTTCCCCTCTTTAAATTCCAAGGTTACCGCGGCGCACCTCACTCCTCTGCTCTTCCTTGCCTCGAGAGATCGGAATCGCGAGTGACAAAGGAGGTAAATAATTACTTCCTACCGGCGCGTGCGCGCTGCTTTCCATAAATTCTCTCTCTCTCTCTCTCTCTCTCTCTCTCTCTCTCTCTCTCTCTCTTTCTCTCTCTTCGGATACCCCGCAGTGTCGCGCGTGATCGACGCTGCGGGCGGCAGGGATTTTTCGGGGGCGCTACTCGCGAGCGTTAACGCGTCGAGAGTCATGTGTATGACTGCGCGGCATACGTTAAATGCGGTGGTTATGTATAGGATGTTGGATGTGTGATGGCGTGCGGGTTGTAATTGTTAACATTTTAGGAAGGGCTCTGTTTTAGTTTACACGAGGATGATGTTCTAGTGGGCGATAATTATAAATGTGGGAAGTGTGAATGTGTACCAACACACTTCATTGAGAGTATTGACTTTGCTTCTTACGAGTTTTGGTTCCCTATTAAGGGGGCTGGATCTCTTTTTTCTGAATTAAAAAAAAATTCACATTTTAATACATAAATGTAAACAAATTATTTTCTACTTTTTCCACATATAAGGGGGTATATTTACCTTACCTCAGAACTTTGTCTGGGTCTCTTGTATGGTCCAGAACCATAGTTATCATTGAAATAAGTTTTTTCACTCTTCGCAAGCTTTAAAATTTTAGTATAGTTCCCTGATGATAGTAGAGATTTTTGATCTGATGAGAAAACTAAATTTTGTGCTGTTTTTCAAGAATTAGTTTGTCAAAATTTTTCTGACTTAAATCCCTGCTGTCACCAGGGAACTATACTATTCAGAAGTACTCCGTTGAAATTTGGGATCATTTCATCCGCAGGAAAGTTTTAAAGCTTACCGAGAGTGAACAAACTTGTTTCATCGATAACTATGGTTCAGGAGCATATAAAAGACACAGGCAAAGTTCTAAGGTAAGGTAAATATACCTCCTTTTACGCGTAAAAAGTGGAAAATAATTGGTTTACATTTATGTATTAAAATATGAATTTTTTGTCTAGCCCCCTTAATATCTATAAGGACTTCTGCAAAACCGTCGTAGCGGCGTCTAGTATTATAGCCAGTAAAGGAAAAAAAGACGGAAAAAAATCAATCAAACGGCAAGCTGAATTCCCCGTAACATTACAGTAGGAGCACGCCATTAGATTTGAAAAGCCAGGAGGCTTATTCCTCCTTAAGAATCCCAGCAGCAGAAGCAGCGATCCTGGAAAAGGAATTGCCCGCGCCGCGACATCGAGTCACAAAGCATCTCCCCCCATCCGCCTCTTCTATACGCCGTCACTATGCGATCGCTAATCTCTTCCTCCTCGCCCCGCGCTCGCGCATGCAAAACCGCCTCTTATCGACCTTCCGCCGTCGCTCGTTTCTTCCTCTCTCGCGACTACTTCCGCTATCGGAGCAGCTCTCTGTCCCCCGCTCACGCACTGTTGTATAGTATTTCGCTGCATCCGCCGAGCGCGCTCCGCTTAATCGATCGCCCGTTTATATGTACGTTCCCAGTCTCTCTCTCTCTCTCTCGTTCCGCGACTTTTGACGTGTCGGAGCGAGAGGTAAACTTTCGTTCCCCCTCAGTATAAGACTCCATTTGATCTTCAACTAAAGGAGAAGAGGAAGAGAACCGCGCGCGTAGATGCTTTGATGTCGCGAGCGTTCGTTATCTCTCCCAGATTTGTATCTATATATATATGCGTGTATATATAGGGAGCTTTCGATAAAGTCGGCGCGGCGCGTAATTGTCGTTACGCGGAGACATTTGTTTGTTTAGAGAAGGCGATAAATACCGGCAGGAAGTGGATGTAAAAAAGGGAGAGAGAGAGAGAGAGGGAACTTTATTGCTAAAGCGTTAACTCGATTTTCTAATCGAGCGAGCGCGAGCGCGCGCGGGTGAAATAATTAAACGTCCTCGCGCGATGGTGTGCTCTAGCTCGGCGGCGGCTATCTATTTATACGCCGGTCTTATTCATATTCATAAGTCCCCGGCAGTTCTGTCTCTCTCTCCCTCTCTCTAGTGGCGTCAAATATAATAATAATAAAGCAGAGCGCGCGCGTGTACTCTGAAAATTTGATGACTGCGTAGCAGCAGCAGCAGCGCGAGGAGGGAGAGTGCTGCTAACGAGATCAAAGTTTTTACGAACCGCTCGCGCTTGCAGGAGAGTCGTGAGATGTTGTGTTATATAGGGTTTGACAAATTATTGAGAGGGTAGAGTGTATTTTTGGGATTATTGTCAGTGTGACTTGTGAACGTCTGTCTAATGTTGATTTTTCTTTTTCTGTTGCAGGTGAGTTCGGAGGAACTGTCACTTATTTGCGTTTTTAAATATAACCCTGTGCACACGTAAGTTACGCTGCTATTATAGTTTATATATCGACCATCATCCTGATTGTATATTATACGTCATTTTCAGAGAGTTTATTTCAATCATAAACTTTTGACACATTAATCCCCCAACTTTTACCAACTACTAAGCAAAAATTCCTCATCATTACCTTCACCAAAGCAGCAGCGGCCTCAATGGCATCATATACCCTTCATCAATCCACCTCAACAATATACAACACATACATGCGTGTAACCCTTCCTCTCTCTCTCTCTCTCACCTCGACCGCCTACACAGACGATATTTCGCGCAATTTACGCAACCACCAGCACAGCGCGCTGCACCTAACCTCGCTCGAGTATGCCGGGAACGCGGGCAGTAGCAGCAGCCCTTTGCCGCCCGCGTCTAACCTCGCGCTGCTGCTAAATACTTCGGCCCCTGCAGCTACCGCTGCTCGTTTGACGAGAGAGAGGGGGAGGGGGGGGGGGGGAATTCTTTCGCAGAGTAATTTACGAGAGGCAAAGGGTCGAGCCCGGACGTATATGGCTTTTTACGGTCTGTTTGTCGTAACGTGATTTTCGGGGTTTAATTGAATGCAGCGCGCGGCGAGGGGTTCAGTGTTCTACACTCTGCTGCAGCCCTTCCTTTTTTCAAGTGGGGTGTAGAGTTCGATGAAAAGGAATTTTTTAGCGGGAGATGGGACGGTGGTGTGTGGGGGGCGAACGGGAGTGGTCAAATGAAATAAGTGGAAAATGTTGCTGGATTAGCTACGGGTGAAGTTAATTTTTTGTTATGTAGGAGGTTATAGTTTGAATTCGTTGAAAATAATTAATTTCTTACAGATATAACATCCGGTTGTTCTTTGTAAATACAGCATCGATACGAGCGACATAAATAAGAGCACGCAGCAATAATAAGCGCTGCAGCGATGCGAAATGTTAATTACATCGGGGATTCGCGCGCTTATCCCTTTGTCCGCCGCCCCGGCAAATTAAATTACATCGATTATTACATTTTTAATTAACATTCGCTGGCTGGTGAATCGTTACAAACAGTTAAAAAAAGGACTTAATCCGCGAAAGAAAGGGCGCGCACAAAGTTTTAACAAAAGTTTCTGTGTAAATATCTCTCTCTCTCTCTCTCGACAACAAAGAGCGCACGAAATCTCCGCTCGCGTATAATAATTCGCCCTCCGTCGCGGCGCCGCACTTTTTATTAAAACAATGTCTAAAATAAGCCTGATATAATGATGAAACCTCGCCCCTGTACCGTGGTGCGCGCAACAAGAGCGAATAAGGCAGTTTTTCATAATCCATCACAGGAGGGCGAGCACAAGGAAATATTTTTTCCGATATAAATGATCGATGCGAAGTGTATAGTAGTATCTCTGAAAAGGCGCGACTCGTCGAACGCGATGCCTTTTCTCTCTCTCCCCGTTAATTAAATGTAATTAAGTGCTGCACGCGCCCTGCTATATGTACACGCCTTATCCATCACGCAAATTTAATTAAACGCGGATAGCCCGAAGACGCGGGCATTTCGGCTATACGTGTGTGTATGTGTAGAGCGCAGCATTGTTTATTGAACGTGCAGGCTGTGTGGTTTCAGTCTATTAATGAACAGGCCGGCCTCGGCTCCCGACTCGACTATTGTTAGTTCGCTGCAAAATTCACTTTATGGAAATTTATATTCGATGGAGCTGGAACGCGTCTTCTCGTGGTTATATATTGAATTATCGATGATGGGATTGATATATAAGACGCCGGATGATTTTATTGCTACCTTAAAACGATGGAATATCGTCTTTGAATATTTCAGCGGTGCGAAAGCGAGTATATCAAGATTTGATAGTATTAGTCTCGATCGATAAACCGATATGTCCCTGGGCCCGCGCTATTTGGATTGGATTTTGTTTTGACTAATAGAAGAAACGTCTAGTCTTGATATTTTCTCGCATAACAAGAATGAGAGAACCATCGTCCCCGACTGTTGACCATCTCGTGACTCCAAACCCGTGAAATTCATTCAAACAATATACTTATCTCCGTAAGCGTGATTAACGTTTTTCAATCTCTACGTCGAACTTGCCGACGACGCGCAGAAAGTTTTACACTCGAAGCCGGAAAGCCACGAGATCATCCCATTACTTTTATTAGAGACACAGCTTGTGGGCAGATGTCAACGGTCGTAAAGGGGCCGAAGAAGGAAGCCAATCGGCTCTATCTCTCTCCCCTTTTTGTAGCGAAGAAAGAGAGGAAGAGAGAGAAAGTACAAAAGTACAGCGGCATGTAAATCAAATCCCGAGATTACGCTCGCAACGCTCCCGAGCGCACCGCGAGAAGCTCGATAGCATCGCGAACGGACTTGTACACGAGAGAAGAGAAGGAGAGAGAGAGAGAGACTTTAATGAAAAGCGTTCTATTATTAGAAAAGTGTGTAGTGGCCGCTTTGTAGAGGCGAGAGGCGCTACTGCTGTTTCCGGAAATCGCGCAACAGTTTCGATTGGCACTCCCCCTCTTCGTTTTTTCTCCCTCGTGTTTTCTCTCACTCCTCTCTACCTCTCTTCGCTCGTACAATCTCGTTATATTCTTACTCGCGTTACTTCGCTCCCCTCCCTCTTTCTCTCTATTTTGCGCGCCTGCCCCGTTAATCTATCCGACTTTCTTATAATCTCTTTTTCGCGTTATTACTTTCGCCTTTTTCCGCTGCCGCCACCTACTTCTCTTTTCCTTCCACGAGTACTGCTGCTTTTGCTTTTTTCTCTCTTTCTCTCGCCACAGTTTTTCCCTTTATTATCTCTGTTTCGCGTTATGAGCTTTCAAAGGACGCGCGCACGCGTTCGGTTCGCTTGATTAACGCAGGATTATCCAATTATAGGGTAGAGCGCGCGATGATTGAGGTACGCCGCGGTTGAAATATATAGGTGTGTGTGTGTGGGTATGGCGAAGGTTAATGAGATGCCAGCAAGAGCAGCGTGCTGCGTATGTGATTTAGTGCTATTTCGGGGTATTGTATATATATACAATTATATTTTCGAAAAGTGTAAAGTACGGTGGCGAAATTGAATTTAGTGCGGGGGGCGCATGTGCGTCGCCCATACGAAAAGCTATAATGGTACGTATAATTGTAACATATTGTACGTGTACGCAGCTGCCTCAGCTTGCATCGCGGAATATTTAAACCCGATATATATTACACGCGAAATATCATTCGCGAAATTATTATTTTTTCACGGTTACCCGAGTGTCGTGGCAGCATCGCGCGTGCGTTTTCATCAGCTGCGCATACATATATTTGAGCCTGTATTATTCAACATGTTTTTTGTCCCCTAATGTTCAACAATATCACCGAAAATACGAAGCAGCGGGAGTATCCTTTTTCCTGTCTGCTTTTTCTTTACAGTGTTTGCCTGACCTTTTTCTTTCTTTACTGGAAAATGAAATTCGTTAATTTTGATGCACAATATATATTTGTTTGCACCAGATATATAGAGCCACCATTTTGCAACAAAATTATTGACAAAGAAAATCGAGATCCATACATTTTTTATCACCCATACTTCCAATCTGCCAAAAAAAAAATACTAAAATACAATAATATATATCTTAATCCAAAGCAAACTCAACGCGCAACATATTCAAATCCTTCCGCGTATATCAAGAATAATACACGCGGCAGCCAATCTCGCCTGCCCGAAGAATTCTCTCCTAAAAGGTCGTATGGCAGCAGCAGCATCGACACATACCCTCACGACCGGCACGCGCCGACATTCGCCTCCCTCTATATACCACGTTCCCCTACACACACATATGTATATCCACACATAGAGAGAGAGATAGCATCGCGCGGATCGAGACAGCGACAAAGGGGTGTGAGGCATATATATACACACTCACTCGCTTGCTGGCCCCCATTGATAAGCTCGCGCTCACTCGAGAGAGAGATGATCCTTCTCTGTTTTAATAACGCGTCTGGCACACTGCCCCGCTAATGTCTCTCCCGCCCCCTTATCGCTTTCCGCGTGTTTGTCTTTGTCTCGCCAGCCTCGTCGTCGTCGTCGTCGTCGTCGTCTTATTCTCGCCGAGGTTTAACAATTAACTCGTCGTCGCGTGTGCGAACGCGCTGGTTTGTTTGTTTTTAGTAAGGGGGGAGGCCCAAAGGGGGAGATGAAGGATTAGGGTATTGATATCTCGTACCTCTACGTCGTGTAGGATAAGATTAACGTATGTGTGTGTGTGTGTGTTTTGGCGAGAGGTATACTGTATATATAGGGAGATTTCACGCGAAAGTCTTTGTTTGCTTTTTACGATGATGCACCGGTATACGTAATTACAAAGGGGAGATCAGAAAGGGGGAAAAAAGAAAGAGAAAATCGGACACAGTTGATTTGAATTTCCAATCATCGAGGAGCGCGTCTAAACCTCGACCAGCCCTATAATATAATTTTTTCATTCACTGGAACGGAAATAATTTTGTACACTCAGCAGTCGTTGCAGCTCTTTGTTATATACCTATATATATTCACGGTTAATTGAATATTTTCGAGGTTCTATTTTGAAATCGAAAAACACGGGTGTACTGTGCACAGTACGGCAGTAACAGGCGATCGAAGGGAGAGAAAGGAAGGAAAAAAAAGGAAAAATCTGTAGCTCTAATTATTCCCTCGAAACGGAATGATATTTCGTTGCGGAGAGAGCGCGCGTACTACCTTTTAATTAAATTTCCATTCGTTCGATTATAAATTTTTTTCCGATCCTTCTCTACCCCTCGCAAAAAGCAGAGCGTGGTACACGAAATAAAGCGGCAGGGATCGATAATTCTTCACTTACAACCGACGCGCGTGATGTATATACGCGGAAAATAAATCCGTAAAGCTCCATCGGGGGTGCAACAACGAAAAAAAAAACACAAGAGGGGCCACGAAAATCATCTCTTTCTCCCTCCCCCCTTGTTATACATACGTATATAGATATACGTGCACCTATGCTCGGCGCGCGTGTATAA
The DNA here is from genome assembly GCA_900474315.1 of Torymus auratus. Taxonomy (NCBI): domain Eukaryota; kingdom Metazoa; phylum Arthropoda; class Insecta; order Hymenoptera; family Torymidae; genus Torymus; species Torymus auratus. Next base: position 12,763 of record UXGD01003485.1, on the reverse strand, counting down.
TGAAATAACGATTGCACAATGAGTTGAGCGTGTGCCGCATTTTTTGTCGTTCCGAGAGAAAGGGCGAACACTCACTCCCTTCGCTATATATAGGAATTAATCCAGTTTGAAAAATCCGCGTGAGGTGGGGTGGTACAAGAAAATTTTTCGCATCGTGAATGATTCCATCGATCGCAGTAGCGCACGTATAGCAGCTGTCAATCAATCGGCTACTGGCTGGAAAGAAAGAATCACGCGTCATTGGATATTATATACGCGAACTCCGCGAACCTATACCATTGTTACATTAATAAGGACTGAAAATCCTCAACCTTCGCGAACAATACACATCATCTCCCCGCGCTCTCGGTCGACTATACTTTCGAATCCCCCAGCCGCTGCTAATTTCCCAGGGAAAAGCCCCAATAACCCGGTAAGATTCTTAGAGACCCCCATAACACTCAGCTCCCCATCCTTCATTATACTCCTTTCTCTCCGGCTATATAAGTACGTCGTTGCCCCCCTGGGCTTTTCCATCGAGGATATCGGCGGGATTGGCTCTCGGAAACCTTTCTCTCTCCGCGTCGTTCGCTTTTCATCGATAAGCCGTCGGCGGCGGCGGTGGCGGCGGCGGCGGCGGGGCTGAAACCTCTGACCTCTCTCTCTGCCACTGCTGCTCCACATCGCCTCGCCGTCGTTATATTCTAATAACGTCTGGCAGGCTGCCACGGGCCGCTGCCTTCGTGCCTTTCTTAGAGGCGCGCGCTTGTGTAGGAGAGGGCTCTTTTCACTTTCGCGCGTGGCTGGGTTCGCGGGTGATCAGCGGTTTTTCTTTTTTATAGTAGCGTCGTGTCGGCTGTAGAATGAGGTGCGAGGGAGGGAGGCGGTTTTTGAGATAGACTGTCAAGTGGGAGAGGTGAAAAAGTGTGATGGTTTGGTAAAAAATTTTTACTGAGGTGTGGAAGAGGGGAAGGGAGTGGAGTGGTACTACAGGGTATCGATTGGTCGCGTCTTGGAGATAGTGTAGGCGTTAAATGTAGCTGACGTATTTTTTATAATTCACAGATCAAATGTCGCCTTCTTGTAGAAGTCGTATAACTATATAACAGAAGAGAAACAAAAGTATAGTTTTACACTGTATATACAAGCGTAGGACGAATTAATCCGACATTAAGCGCAGCAAGGCAGCCTCGCCTCGTCATCATATTCCGCGCGACGTAGTATAAACTCCAGTCAAATATCCCTGGCAGCACGTACAACGTCACACCTTACACATACACCGTGCCATCATCATCCTGCGGGCACACCATTTTCAAAGTACTTACGTATATATCGAGCGACCGCCGCGTGCGCTTTCACCCGGTAATCCTGCTCTCACTTCCTCTCCCTAATCCTTCTCTCTCTCTCCCTCTCGCCCTTAATCTGCGTTTCTTGAGCGCAGATTTAAATATCCGCTGCCGTGAGACTACGTTAGCGCCGTGGCGCGGCGCGCACTTAATTGTTACACCTGTTCCCACCTCGTCCCGAGTATAACAGGTTTTTTTTGTTCGTATAAACGACATCGCAGAGTGAGATTTCGGGGAATTTCGTGCGAGGTCCGTGGGAAAGTCGCCGTGAAAATTACCGGCAAGCGAGTGCGTGTGAGTCTGTTATACACTCGGGTTTTTCGGCGAAAACGAGAATATATATATGTATATGCTTTTTTGCCGGCCTGCTGGGCGCGTTTAGCATCTCGTTTGTCACTGCCACTGCTGCTACGATGTTTCGTCCGTGTGTTACCTCGTTGTTACGCGAAATTTTTGCAGAACGTTTATACGTATAATATACGCGCGATATAGTTGTTTGCGAAAATTATTCTCACAGTGTACAGCGCTCTTTTTCTCCCTTTTCCTTTCTTTATTTTCGGATGCTGAGCAGAGAAAATCGCATACACACAGAGATATCCCACCGACAGTTATTTTCCTACGGCGTTCCAGAAAAATGTGTTTTCTTCTTCTTCTCGCACGAAAGAGAGAGAGAGAGAGAGAGAGAGAGATTCCTTTCCGCGCGTATTTCGCCTCCACCATCATATCTCGCGCGCACAATACCTTATATACGCATATAATATCGAACGCACTCCATTCCGCATCGGCGACGCTATACCGTACACCGCGAGATATTAAAACTCGGGCCCGAAATAATCTTTCATCGCGCGGTAGTAGCAGAGGGACGGGAGAGAAAGAGCGAGAAAATCACTACGGTCCAAGTATTCCAATATACATCCTCCTCTCACCCTCTTCTGGCGAAAAAAAAATTCATATAACCACCACGCGGGCCGCGCCCACGTGCTATAGCTGCCAACCATAACGGCGAGGAGGGACGGGGGTTGAAAGAAGAAACTTACGCCCGAGAAAAGTTCGCAGCCGCGCGTGTTACACGTGCCATAGGGTCTCCCCCTCTTATGCGCAGCGAAGGTGTGGAAACAAAAACGCAGTCCGCACATATACACACATGCGGCTGCCAGTCACGGCGGAATTGAAAATTCAAATTTCGCCATAGCGAGAAAGACTGACGTCTCGCAAATTAGGTTTTTCCGACGGCTCTATATATGTGTGTCTGTGTGTGATGGGCCGCTGACGGGCATATGTATGTGTGTGTGACCCGTGTCGCTCCTTTTTATTATCGCAAGCCGGGGGAGGGACCGGTGGGCACGCTGGAGAGAGAACGAGAGAGAACAGCACGGTTGTCCGCTCGCGTTCCCGTCGATTTCGGGCTAGCTGCCGCTGGGATAAGCCTCCGACGGTGTAGTCGTATTTTTGCGGTAAGGTGGGCGGTATATAATGAAAGGTGGGGGACGCTGATGGCCGTGGTATGATGGTGTCGAGGAAAATGGAAGTTTATGGGAGGTCGAGGATTTCGACGATACTTTGTTTTATCTGGCTATTTGGGCCTGTGTTCCTATTGTTTATTCAATTTCCTGGGGTAATTGGTTTGGTGTAGTTGGGCTCTTGCGAATTGTATAGATATAATTGTTGATTGGATTTGAAATTGCAGGATTTTGGAAATTCATTTTTCATATGATGCACGGAATATTAAGTTTAATGTAGCAGCGGAGAATCAAATATCTCTCTCACATAAATACGTGATGTGTATAGGTTGACGCTCTGAATAGTACTGTCTCTTGCCTGTACGATTTGTACGGTTCACATTCATCGGGCTCGCATATTCTTGACACGTCTATTGCGAACAATTTATATATAAGAACAGTTACTGTACTACTAAACCACTGAATTCCATTAATACTACAATTATAAATTATGCATTTCTCAGTAAAATATCTATAATACCGGATTCAATGTCCATTATTGTATCAGCAGCAAGCGTCGCACAAGTATTTATTTATAGCATTTCATTCTCTATAAAATGACATCTTAAATCGAGCTACTACTTATTGATCCCAAAACTCAAAAAAGATTCAATCATCTGAACCTCAGTAACGACCGACTTTACGGTCGTTACATCAGAAACTACCCTCTGTAAGCATTTTACACAAAATCAATTCCGAAAAGAAAAGGAAGACGGACCCCTATCGACGTAATTTTCTATTTCGCAAAAGGAATGTTGGGGGGAAGGGAGGAGATCTGCTACTTCTGTCTCACTGGAGCGAAAAATGACTTCGAAAAGGCAAAATTTCATTTTTATTTCCGAGAAAGTTCGCGCTCGGCCAAGTAGGAGGGGGTGGGAAACTTGAAATTACGCTTAACTAACTTATCCAAGCGTTGAAAGACCGACGCCCGTTCGCCGGGCTATCTATAAAAGGGAAAATTAACTCTTTCCAGAGTTTCCATTTGAGTTCGCGGGCTTGATAATTTTAATTCAATTATTCGCGTTTACGGGGGAGGAAAAGTCGACCGACCGGCGACGACGGCGGCGGCAATCTTGTGCGTCGAAATGAGTGTGTTCGAACCTCCTACAATCTTCTCGCTATTAAATTTCATATTGCAAATCTTTGCCGATCGTATCCGCAGGGATTTTCGAATATTGATCTTTCAATCTTTACTTGACTTGGGTCGAAAAGGACTTTCCAGAGCAGCTGAATATACTTCCGTTTTCTTGGAAAATTTTTTGAAAAACAATTCAGGGACGTCAATGTTCATATCATTAACAACGTATTAACATTTGTAAAGGCCAAGCATTGTTTGTAAACTCTATCTTCTTAGTTATAACGTAAAAAGTTTTCTTATTCTTATGATTACATATAAAAAAAAATTTTTTTCAGTAGACTGTATATAAACGCAGGAGAGGTCCGTGATATCCCTCTACCGCTCAAGAGCTACGTTGGCGCAGCAAATTATCATGGTCAAGTGCACAAAGAGGCTGCCACTGCTGCACGCGCATTAAAAATAGAAACTCAGCCCGAAATTCGCGCTGATCCACTTTTCAGAAGAACGCACGCACGCACGCACGCACGCACGCACGCACCTGCGCGTGTTCGACGACCTCTGCGGAAAACTAATTTTCCCTTTTTCCTCCCTCTCCCTCCGATACACACGCGCACGCTGGGCAAGTATCCCGAGGGAGCCGTGTGCGAGTTTAGTGAATGATTCAGCGCGCGGTTCGTTCTCTCCCTCGCATATAGGGAGCCGTATACGAGCACACAGTGAGGCGCGCTCAGTGGGGGAGAAAGTCTGCGAAAATTACTTCTGTCGACATATGTTTACAGGCACGTGTGCGCGTCTGCCGCTGACGTGTGTTGGCGTGCTTTTCTTTGACGATCCGTCCGTTATATATATATATATCTGTCTATAGACGTATATTTTCTTTTTTTCGCTACTACGTTTGGTCGTTTTTCGCCGCGACGGGGGTTTCCCGAGCGATCGGAGCAGAGGAGGTAATTTCGCTAAGTACGAGAGCGGCCATAGCTGCTGCGACGCTTAATTCAATGCCGCGCGTAGCGCCGGGAAATTCACCAACATAACGATCGCGCTGGATTTTAAATTGGATGGAGAGAGACTGAGGGGGGAAAGAGTAGAGAGCGAAAAAGGAGTGTGTGAATTAATGAGGTACAGCGAATGGAATTTAATGGCCCCGCGGCAGGGAAGAAGAAAGAGAGCTTTTTTTCAAATCCATCGAGTGGCGGGCACGGCTCTTGCCGTCCAGCCTGGAGATTCGCGATAACGATGTATTATTGAAAATCGATGGCCAGCTTTTCTCTCTCTCTCTCTCTCTCTCTCTCTCTTCTTTTTTAGGGTGGCTGGCGATATCGCCAGAAGTGAATATCTTCGAGGGGATAAATTGATAATTAAGTGCGGAAAGAGGGAAGAGAGAGTGAAATGTTTAATGCGGGGGGCGGTAAGTGCGCGAGGATATCGAGGAGAGGACTTTTATTCGGCGAGGTTGAGCAAGTGCACGCTATATAGGTATATTAAATGTGTATAATATGTTGCGCGCTGTGGGTTTGATTATTGCTCATCTTTTTTCATCGGGTATTCGCCGTGGCGAGATTCGAGGGATATATATGCGCCGCGGTTATAATGTGATTGGTGGGAACGGAAAAGTGGATGAATTAATAATACGTTTAATATAGCACCTCTCTTTGTTTGCAGGAGGCTTTTTCTGAAGTGACTAAAATTTCCCGTTATAAATATTTACATAAAGTTATGGATTTATTTATAATTTTTATAGGAAATTCACTTGAAATCATCATTCGACAAAAAGCATCGAATTATCAAAATACGCCAACTCATCCCTATTACCTCTTCCGAAGGCTTTTCATTCGCCTCGGCCAGCGCACCGCTCGCCTGAAAGACATCGCAATTTCGACGCAGCCCCCTCGCGAAAAATCCCCCATACACATGGGGGCAAAAAGAAATATACGAACACACAGGCGAGCCGCACGTGTCAATAAAATTCATTGGCGGGCAAATCGAATCGAGAAAAAAAAGTATTCGTATATATAAACAATGTCTCGCTCCCCCCTTGCCATTAGCTTCTGCACGCTTGTAAAAGCTCCCCCCATCCTTTCTCCAAATCGGGATAAACAAGAGAGAGAGAGTATAGAGCGTTTTTCCATTAATTTCGTCTGTGTTCGGCAATCGTCACCGAATTTCAATCGGCAATTCCAGCCCGCGCGGACGATTGGCTGAAATATTGGAAAAGTCCTATATCCTTTTTGCGAGCGCGCGAGCTATATACCGATAAATTCGTTCGTCCGCGAACGGCCGCACGCGCACCTGGGAGACAGGCACAGAAGAGCCGCAATCGAATGAGACTTCGAATTCGATGTGTTTCGATCTGACGGAGACAGTGCTGTGTGGGTGGATAGGTCGTTTTTCGGTTGACGATCAAGTAGAGAGAAAGAGCTAGTGCAGGATTTTTTTGTCTTGCGTATTTTTTCACGCGGATTGGTGGTACAATTATCTTCAATCTAGAACCTTTTAGTAGTAAACTTATAATATATGATAAGTGCTGTTTGCAAAATTTATAAGATAATCGCGGATCCATTGGGCGCCCAATAATTCCTACAGCAAACAAGACACAGAAGCTCGGGGAGCGAATTATTGAAAACCTTCGAGACACTGGCACTATAACGAACCAGACAGCGTCTTCTGCAAAATTAAAATACCACTTCTACCATGGATACCTACAAAAGTCTATTAGCGCTCGAATTATCCTAGCTGCGCGTGACAACAACAAAAACCGCGCTCGCATCCCCTTTTTTCCCGCGCGGATATAATTTCATGAAGGCGATGGCGTCGCTTTTATATAAAGACAGCTCTCTCTTTCGCTGCCCGCGCGTGCGCAATAACGATAAATTTTTATAATCTCGTGGAGGAGCAGCAGCAGCTGTGGTGTTACACCCGTCGTCGAATTTTCTCTCGCCTCCCTCGTGATGTTTTTTTTTTTTGGTGGTATGGGCTGTTGTATTAGAGAGAGGCTGAGTGTAGGGTTGGAATGTCTTTGTTAAGGTTGCTTGCTAAAGAGTGATTTATTTATTTATTTATTTACAATACTAAGAGTAATAAACAATGTAGAGGATAGTTCGTATGACAGCAGCGATAAATAAAAGGGTTTAGAAAAATATAAAACATATATTATAAATAATAGCGATACATATGTATCATGGATTACTGTTAGCGCGTACAGTTATACATCAAGCATCGGTACGACTTTTTTAAAATAAATGCGTTAGTTGAAACTCTCGCAAAACGTACATATCGTCGCACTTGACGTTTCAATTATTCACAATTTTTTCCCCCAATTATCAAGCTGCACGCAGTGTTCACCCCCTAAAAAAAGAATAGAAACTCCACGCACAAAACGCACTTACATTATACCCCGCACGCAGAGAAAACCTCGCAAACTTTCCAGCCTCCCTCTCGCAAATTTTTCCTCTCTCCGGTGTGCCGTGCACTTACAACGTACGAACCATGTCTCTCTCTCTCCTATTCACGAGCACCGTGATCCTTACTCTCCGCCCTTGCAGGCTCGAAATTAACCGCAACGCTGTCTCTTTCCCTCCCCCTCTTTCGAATCCACTCTTTATCCTGGCAGCGAGAGAGACTTTTTCCCGGGCGGCCTCGAGAGCTCAATGGCCGGAAGCGTAATTAGTTAATTACGTCCAAGTGCGTCGCCGGAGAGTGAGTGCGTGCCGCCGGCGCGGAGCGTTGAAAGCGATCCCCGATCGCCCTCAGGATTTTTTTCTATTCTCTTTTTTTCATTCCTATACCTTCCCGTCGCCGTTCTTTTCCGCGTGTTTTCTTCCATTTTCCGGTCTCTCTCTCTCTCTCTCTCTCTCTCGATTCCTGAAAATTGCCGTATAGTGTCAGTGGGTCTTTTTCTGTCATTGCACATAGATATATTTTACGCAAGGTGCCCTGTGAGGGATCGAGAGATGGAGAATTAATTACATATATATGTAATTCATGGGGATTTTCAACTCGTGCTGCGGTGTGTATTTATTAATTATGATATTTTAAATAATTATGTAAAGGACTGGGTTACGTAATTGTGAATATTCATCCGCCGATTTTATTATTAAATTATATATTACAATTCGTCTGGCGCGAGCATATATATATTCACACGGACTGTTACGATATAAATGTTAATGCACTTTTAAGCTTAATGCGTCTTTCTAAATACAACCCCAGCCGATTAATATTACCACGCACGTATAAATATATATACGCGGCCGCGTTGGTATAAAGAGATATTCATCGAATTTCTTGTAATTTAAATTTTCGAGCGACGCGCAAAAAGGGATTTATAAATACATATTATTTATATCGCGTATATATAATTGAATTATCAAAGCGTCGTGTTTATTAAAATATATACATAATACGCATAAGCGTGCAAGAGAGTAGAAAATTAATGAAACGTCACTCGACGAATAAAGAATAATGTTAAAGCCCCCCCGCGTATACGTCGAATAATAAGCAGTGAATTACAATTTGGAAAAACTTCTTTCGGCCCCTTTAAAACGCGCGCTCTTGCGGCGCCTATATAAATCACGCGAAATTCATTTACACCGGCTGTAATAACCCACATAAATATACTCCCTCTCTCGGCGCGAGGAGCATAGCTATATAATACCACACCCCCTCGCGCGCAATATAACGTCTTATTTCTTCCGGCCCTTCTCTCTTTTATCTCTCGGCTCGCAAGAACGCTCACGGGACAAAATCGATCACACAGCCATACCCACACATCCGCGCGCCCTAATTTCTCTTCAATTTGTCCGGACGCTCGCGCGGCTATATCGTTTTTAAGACGAAGAAAGGAAGAGAGAAGGAGAGAAAGGCGCCGTGCGATAACGCGGGGAATTGGTTCGCGCCTTTTCTTTAGGGTGAGAGAGTGTCTCTGTATGTGTAGATATATAAAAAAAGAATGAGCCGCGGGGTAGTATAGAACTGGGACGATGTGTCTCGCGGCCCGCTTTTTTTATTTTCGCCGTGGGGTAGAGAGAGTGAGAGGGATTTTACGAAGTTGTGGATATATATACGCGCGGGTGTGAATAGATGGGAGAGGTTTATTCTTTTGAGGCAACGACTCGCGGCCTGGAGAAGAGAAAAAGGTGAGCTGTGCTCTGTGGCGTATGATGGTTATTGGAGGATTGCCGTAAAGTAGGTTGAGGAACAATTTTTCTCCCCTCTTCGCTCTCTGTCTTATAAATGTGTGTGCATTTGTTTTGTACATACACACACAGCAGGCAAGTATTGTGCAATTTCTCTTACCCTTGCACCTTCACATCCTAAAAATTCACCATACACATGACTACCTCCCAAAAAAGTGTCATTATACCGTATATACCCCCCACCCTCAGGGGAGTGCAGCACCCAGCCATCGCAGCTGAATAATAAACACCTATATATCGATTTCATCCTTGTCTCTTGCGCGTTTAAAAACCTAGCCGAACGTATATATAGACGCTCTCTCTGAGCGATACTGCACCATAGCTACCGCGCTGCCGAAAGTGTCCCCGTTAAGAATGCACGAAGAGGCAGCGGGCCGGCCGCTTGAAAAATTCAGCGCGCTGCTGCTGCTGCTGCTGCGGCACAGTGTTTGTACGCAAATGCGCGCAAGAGGCTGCTGGCCGGAATTTCAGGAGAGGGTGAATTGAGGGAAATCTTTATGGGCTTCGACGTCGCGGCTCCGTGCTGTGTGGAGGATTTCCTCCTTCATCGTCGAGAGAGTATAGAGTATGCTGCATGCATGCATGCGTGGCCTTTGATGATGGCAGATTTTTCCGGAGAGATCTTCGGACCGAATTAAAAGCGATTTTTCCGTATGTGCAAATGCGCGCACTGAAATGATGTTGCCAGGGATTCGTATATATATACAGACTAGCGCAAAATCGCATTCTACCTGCACACAGAGACCCCAGGAATTTAACGCTTTCATAAAAAGAAAGAAGAAGAAAAAAGGAGAGAGAGAGAGAGTCGCCACATGCACTCTGTCCCCTTTTTTACGTCTCTTTCACACACATACTCGCACCTTTGTCCGTAACCTCATATGCGCAGGATCATACGTATATACGGTAGCCCCCTCAAAAGGTACTAACGAGTCTCTTTCCGCATATATATACCTGCGGTAGTAGTTCACTCTTCTCTCGTCCACATACACACACCGCACATACGTACGCTTTTTTCACATCTCTTCCATGCGGCGAGAGCGCGAAAAAGGGCGAGCTAAGTGCTCGCGTGCGTTCCGAGAAGGGAATCCGCGTAAACATGCGCGTCTGTTTAACGAAGTAGGCGAGCAGTGAGGCGGAAGAAAGAGAGAAGAGAAGGTCATTCGTGGCCCTCGAGAACGAATGTATATACGCACGTATGTGTTGTGTGCGTTTCCTTTGATGGCGCACGCGAGCTCGCTCGTTCGCTCCGCTGCGTCGCCCCGTTAATTTGGTCATTTGAATATGTGCCGCTTCCTTTTTGCCCCGGTTCTCTCTCCTCTCTGCGGATGTGTGTGCACATGCAGGGAATGGGAGAGAATCCACGCGGCAATCTTTGTCGATCGGACGGAAAAAGGGATTGAGTATACATATTGTATGGGGGATGCACGATATAGCAAGATTAATCTGATATTGTAGTATCTTGCCTTAATATTCAAGATAATAATCGATACAATATTTATGTACAGTTTTCGATACAATATCAAGATTGTGGTAAAAAGAATCTTGTCTTGTCTTGAAAATTACTTAATTTTTTCTAATCGTAATAATTTATTAAAATAATCATAATACCGGGGATGTAACTGCCAATTTCGTTGAAGAAATAGAGGGAAAAAGAAAAATTATCATGAAAAAAGGGGAGGATTATCATCTCTAACAAAATGTTCGAGTGATAAAGGCTTGCGGGATGATTAGCGACGCACTCCAGCGCTCCTATATCCCCTAGGTCCGGCTTAGTTAGGTACGTGATGCTACAGAGAGAGGGTGCGCGCCACCTAGTGGCGACCAGACTGTCGTCGGCGGCGCATATAGAGTGGGAAAAATAAAATTTCAAATTTGACATCCTTTATGTAAAAATCCTATTCGAGAACTATCGTTTTATCGAATATGTGAGCAATCGAATATCGAAATTTTGATAACAAAAGAGGAACAGAGGCGCGCGTAGCGCGTCATTTAACTCTAGTTTATTTATACTTGCGTCGAAATTTTATTGTTTTTGTATTAAACCTAGTTGTGAATTTGTAAATTTGTAACTTAAAAATTTCTTAAATTTAAGGGAACTTTTAACAGTGAATCGTTTAAAAAGATCTGAAACCCAAATACCCAGAGGGTGCGCGAGGTCCTTGCAAAAAAGGGATTTTTTTGCAAGGACTATTTTTAATAAGCGACTTGCTTACTGTTTTATGTCTGCGTAACTCCAAGATGAACAAGAATTTCAAGACAAGACAATAATACTTTTCATATTCACTGAAAATACCAAGACAAAAGAAAAATTTTCAAGAATTTACAAGAGTGAGACAATGTAAGTACGGAAATATCGTATTGTCTTGCTGTCGTGCAGTCCTATATGTGACTGTGGAAAATTTATTGTTTTTTTCTTCTTTTTTTGTTATAAATATTTTGCGCTTTTTAGCTGAATAAATAAATGGTATAACGAGGTATATATCGGGTTGCGCGTCTATATGATATTTTATTGAAGTGATTTTCCAGCTCTCCTCGTGCGCACGGCTGTGCGGGTATAGTATAAGAGGAGACGCGTGGAAACCAGGTCACACTTAACGATCCAGTCGAAGATTTCATTTCGCCTCCGCGGCCTCTCTCTCTCTCTCTCTCTCGCTTATAACATTTAATACGGAAAATGATCGAATTAAATGTAGTTATCCTCTCCTCCCGGGCGCTCCCAACATCCATTTCTCAATTAAATCTTGCGCGCGCATATACTGCCGCCGACCCTATTCATCAAAAATTCAATCTCGCGTTAATCTTTAACGCAATTTTATAATAATGGATATATACGTTGGAATATTAATTAGAAAGACGGGAGAGGGTGGAGAAAAAATTGTTTTTACATAATTAAAGTAACCCGAGTATATATATCAGAAGCGCGTGAACTGCGCTTGGGTATATCTTTTAAAAAATCAGTCATCATATCTCGTTCGCTCTTCGACCCGATTCCTGAATCTACTATATACACTTGCGCTTGCGTACCGGATCTGTCATACATTATTCCCGTAATTAATTAGCGCTAATTAAGTGGATTTACAGTCACCGGTATACTGCCTACCAATATACACACTTTTTTCGATTACACGTGTGTGTATGTAGAGCAAACGTATACGCACCCTTTGATATATAAATCATGAAATATGTCAATATTTCAGAAGATATAATCGTGTATATATATAGTCACATCACCTCCGTGCACTCCTAATTAAAAACCAAGGATACCTACATCCCTTCATTTTTCATCCGACATCTCGTTATACTGTTGTTGTCGACTTAACCTACCTACCTCGGCGATAGGACTCGAAAAATATAATCCCTGCAGCCGTCACTCGCGGCAGCAGTGGATCCTTAATTTAAACATTCCGTTTCGGCGACGTACATAATATATACATTCCCCTCCATCACACACACACACACACACACACACACACACACACACACACAGATGCATAATACGTGCGCGAGGTCACGACGTTATATGCGCTCGAAACGAGCAGTGGCAGCAGCAGCAGCAGCGGCGCTCATTAAAATCGCGCATCTTTGACGGCAAGAGAGAGAGAGAGAGAGAGAGAGAGAGAGAGAGAGAGAGAGAGAGAGAGAGAGAGAGAGAGAGAGGGAGAGAGA
>UXGD01003484.1:0-20306 GCA_900474315.1 Torymus auratus | reverse complement strand
GCACTACATGAGCCAATCACATAACGTTTATTTTGGCTTCACAACATCCGGTCATGACTTTTTTATATAGGGATAATGATTGCTTACTAATATAATTAAAAGATTCAATATACCATTACAAAAACCTAATGACCCTTCATCCACCAGGTAAAGTACAAGAAGCACAAGAAGACGAACAAGAGCAACGTCTCGTGCAACATGGGCGTGATGGGCGGTGGCGGTGGTGTCGGGGCGCACGCGGGCGGCGTCAACGGCGCTGGTAGCAAGGCAAACATGGCCACAAGCATGTTCGACAAGCACATGGCTGCTGCCGCCGCAAGCGCTGTCCACCAGCACCAACAGCAGCAAGCCCAACAACAACAGCAGCAACAGCAGCAGCAACAACAGCAGCAGCAGCAACAGCATCAGCAACAACAACAGCAGCAGCAGCATGCGCAAATGGCGAGTAGCTTCCTGCAGCAACACCACCACAAGATCTCGTCGGGTGGCAACGGTGGTGGCGGTGGTAATGGTGGTAATGGTGGTAACGATGGACTGAACTCCCAACCGACGCCCAGCCATCCGCCTCACCCGGCGGGACACCTCGTTAACGGGACCATCCTCAAGACGGCTCTCACCAACCCCTCCGAAGTGAGTAGAATTATATACTTTGGTTTTAGTTTGGTTTGGGTTGGTGGTTTGGTGGGTTTTGGCTCATGGTAGTTCGTGAGTGATGATTTTGTGATTTTGAGTGATATGGAGGTAGGAAGATTTTTTTGTTTGTTTGTTTTCTAGGTGTATAGGCTCGTACTTGGCAGCAGGTGGTAACTAGTTTTTGAGAATGCGATGTATATTTTTCGATTAGAGGCTTGTAGACAAATTTTATATATACGTACATATATTTATATGCAAAGATCAGCTGTGCAAAGCTGGAAGAAAATTGTAATTGTTTTTATTGACAATAAACAGAGAATATTTAGAATATTGAACAAAAAAAATGAAAGATTTTATTTTTACAAGACCCTTGATGCATATATTTCATCTGCATTTGAAATCAAAATTTCATTCTCATTCATTGCTTCAATTGATTCTTGTGTTCTCATCAAAATTATCTGTACTATTGTACCTATTGTCTTTAAACTAACAAAACTTACTTCTGTTTTCAAAAATAATAGATTAATATTGGTGTACATATAACAATTGTACAAAAAGTTCTCAAAGAAATAGTTAACGATGTCCATTCAAGCTCCCATCATCATCTCAAAACTTACAAATATCTTTAATTAACCATTTCTATTCAAATGCAACAAGTTAACCCGATACGTTACACTCTTACATTCTACTTAATGTCCGTTTAATCTATCTAATTTGCAAACCAGTCTACACGAAAAAAGCGTTGAACAGCATTCATTACTCCATCCCATTGGTAATTTCACCCACACACATATACCGTCCATCCACAGGTCTCTCATCGAACGATCGATCTGCCAACCTACCAATAAAACTCCTTAATTTTAATTACCCCCTTATAGAACCGCGATCTTAGCCTCAGATCAGAATTTCAGCTCCCATCGCGCGTGTATACATACATACTTGCCTCTGCACGGGCGCTAATTAGCTGCTCCTTCGCTAACGAGCCGCAACGCGCTAAACAATTCGACGATATCGAGGCGCAAGGCTAAACCGCGGGAAAACTTGCGACTTACACACATCACGAATATACGTGCACGGCCTTACGTAAGGATCGCTGCATGTAGGTATATAGCGACGGGAAAAGTGGAAGTTCATATATGTGCGAGCTATAGCGCGGTTTTTCATTGCGAGGCCCGCCGCGCGGTGAATGAATGAACTCTCGTGGCCCGCGCGGCTGCAATTTCACTTTCTCGCCGCGTGAGTGAGTGAGCTGTGGCGCTCTCGGCTTGCGTAAGGAATCAAGGTTTCCCGTATTACGAAAGACCGAGTGATTATGGTGCGGGTTAGATTGAGGTTCGAAGCGGTTTCGATTTATTTAGCGGCCGGAGGGGGATGGAAAACTGTTGCATTTTGATGATGGTGACCGGTCGGGTGTACATATTTTTTTTTGCAAGCCTGAATGTTCGAAAACTTTTTACAGGAGTTTACGTAACAACCTTACAATTAATTTCAAGTTAGCTTTTGTGCTACATTAAAATCATTAAACGTCAGCCACCTACTTTTCTTACACCTTCTCAAATCCAACCTAATAGCCAACATCCCGTGTACCTCAAAAAACCTACACGTTCATCAACACCTCAAATTATAGATCGTTAATATAACGAACTGGGCGCGGAAAAAAACACACAAAAATTTCTCCAATCTTTATACAGGACCGGACGCAATTTCCCTCGCAGCGCGCAGTCGGAGTTCGACTTGCGTAATAAGCGCAAGTGGCGACCGCGACTTTTCTCTCAACGCGCGACCGCGATTAAATTCGAAACGCAGCCGCGAGCACCGCGCGTTTCCGTTTCGTTCCACGGCGCGTGTTCGCACGTACTTGCAGAGCCTTTTCGACTGGAAGAAAAGACTTTCATTTTCCTCGCGGGCCGTGTGTTTTATGTAGATTTTTTATGCGCTGTGAGCGCGCGCGTATAATACCGATCTTTTTGGTTTAATTCATTTTGGGTTCGCGCCTGTGGAATGTAGTTTAGATCGTAGTCTGTTATTATTTATAAAAATTTTAGATTTGTGAAGAAATGTTAGCAACATTTTTAATTCGTAACCGACAGCTTCACTTTTTCTTTTAATAGACACTAAACGTTTACCAGGGTACCCATTCCATTCGCGGTTAAGTATATTCTCATTTCACATTCCCCAATCACTCAATCATCTACCATTAAAACGCCAATAATACCCCTTCCCGCGTATCATCATTTACCTGGAACTCGACCACGAAAACGCTCACGGAACCCACAACATCCCGTTCCCCATCACTCGCCATACACACACCAACTCGCAACTTTCGTTTTCCTCCTTCACTCACAAGAAAGAGACAACGGTGATTCCTCACGCACTCACACACACACACATATCATGCAAATGGCGGTACGATCGCCGCTTGACCGAGTGCCGCGCGCGTAGAGGCCATTGCCAAAAGTGAAACCGGCGGCGGGGCAGCGGTAGCATTATACCGGTATTGCCGCCGCCGCGTGCTCGCGTACCGGAGAAATATTGCGCTGCGCTCGCTTTCCACCGCGCGTGCTGACGTCAGGCCGTCAGCTGAGAAATCGGCCATGCGCGGCGCGGAAGGGAAAGGGATCGGTATAGGTGTACCGTTATTTTCGAGGAAGACAGCGAGCTTGTGAAACGGGATAGGAGGTTGTTAGACTACGAGGATGATGCCGGGTGGTAATCGATTAGGAATTCGGGTGACGTAACGGGAGATATGCAGGGAATTGATCGATCATGGGGGACCTGAGTTTTGGTGATGAGGTGCGATGTTTTACGAGGATTTGTGGAAGCGATAGTTGTAAACCTTGTTATTAAAATTGCTTGTCTCGTGTATGTATGCGTTTGATCGATCGATGTTGTTTATAACTTTAGAGAATTACTTTTGATCCAAATAGTCGTTTAAGTGGACTAAGATAAACCATGCAAAACATCTATATATACAAACGTTATAACTGTTTACATAACGAGTAAAACGGAATTACTATATAGTAGAAAATATTATTATCCGAATCTTACGTAAAATGAAAATGAACAGCGCGCATTTGCATCATCTGTTATTACTCTCTACACGCCTAATCACGTATTGCACAAATTCGAACCTTTCTGCAACATATAGATACGTAGCTTCGAGACGTCCAAGTCATTGTGTTGTGTAGTTCAAAAGTTACAAGGTAATAGAGTCACAATGGCAATTTGCCATTGTGTATACAGGCGCAGCGCAGTCGGAGAATCGAACAAATTTTTGCTCGCTTTCTAGATCGTAAATCCCGATTGCAATCGTATATAATATATAGTTCGCTCGCGCATGCCAAACATTCTCAACCTTATTTCACCGAATCCGCACGGACCTTAACGCACTCTTTAACCATATAGCCCATACGCACGCGTAGTAAAATTACACATCGTAACTATATATATATATATACATACAGCCCGCGCGCGCGTCGAAAACAAAACTTTCACAATTTACGTAATTAGCATTTATATATACCTCGTGAGCTTTAAAACCTCGTACAGCGCGCGTTCAAAACACAATAATATATAGGTAGATCTAAACATATATTGCTCTGTAATCAGAGCGAACGGTGCACGTTGATTCGGAACCGCATAAAATCATCAACGTCGCCGTCATCCAGGTGCACAGAACAGCCGTGGCGCATGTCGGACATATATAATGCAGGCGCTCGCTCGCGGGGACAATAGAAAATCAGCGGCGGCAACCGGTGCCAAGGACGGGCAGTTCTCTCTGCCGCCGTGTGCGCGTGCGCGGCTCGGTTTCGTAACTTGTGAAAGTCTGCAGCAAGGGACACTGACCTCACGCCCTCTCTTTCGTGCTCGCTCTTACTCTTTCTGCGGGAGAACGAAAATCGGTTATGAGAGAGTGCACGTGTATATTTATGTATATGAAGTCTTTCTCTTTCGCGCCGCGTCAATTCTTCGTCTTCGCCAGTAGTTTTGTAGTTGTGTAAGTGTGGGATAGGAGGTTTTTAAGAATTGAGAGGTGGGTGGCAGAGATGGTGGCTTGATGTGGTTGTAGGTGTTTCATTTTGTAGGAAATATTTCTGAAATATTGATATTTCGTCACCAATAACGGACTTCAGAGGAGCTTATTCAATTCATGTTTTAATGAAAAAAAATATGATTAGAAAACTTTCCATTTTTAACAGGACATGCCGACAATGTAGAGTTAGATAAAAAGTTATTGATTAATTTTCTTGGTAGTTCTAACACTTGTCAAGTCATTTTGAAAGTCCTGTCAGTTGCTGTATGAGTTCAACTAAGTTTCGGTTAAAAAGTTTACTTTTCACAAAAAGTGAAGATTAATAAAGACATTTTAATGATTCCTAAAACGTACAAGAATAGAAAGATGCTTTATGTTTTAAAATGTAAATAATTTCACTATAAATTAAACAAAGGCAATATTGTACATTCCTTTTATTGCCATGTTAAACTGCCATGTCAGGCATCACTTTCTCTCATTTTACAACCGATTGGAGTAATCCTTGTCATTTGAATCCTGCATCGCTGCTCTGATTTGTTCCGGATCAGCAACTGGTATATACAGCTTTACAATCCAACGAGTTCTTTCCGTAAATAAAACATTACACCCGAGGCCGGAAATCATCAATAAAAATAGAAAATAGATATATCACTCTATTCGGAAAAGAACAAGGAAGCGGAAACCGTTTGGATTCAAGAGCAAACGAGTATTTAAGAGCAAAGTCCTTTAAAATAAAAATATTTATAAGTAAACGGACATTGAAGTTGCCAATAAATATTAAATCAAAATGTCAACTCTACCTATTTTTATTTAAACCTGTATGAAACTGTTATGTATAAGATATACCAAATGGTAGGACTGATTATCAAACCTACATTAACATAACAACACATGTTATTAAATAGCTCCCACGCAAATCATCAGTACCAAAAATACACTTCAACTTTCGTTAATCACAATTACTTGGCTGTTTTAAGCCACTTTAATAGCCTCTGAAACCTTTTTACACCTAGATCAAAGTTCCCTTCCAAAAAAAGAACACGCACATACAATGGAGAGAAAACGAAATGCGTAGCCCGGAACAATTAAATGCCCGAACTCTGCTCGACGGCGCGTGCGCCAAACTTTCACAAGCAGGAGACACGTGCCGTCAATCGAGAGAACACACATACATATACACATATTCGGTGGAAGATCAGTAGAAGATCCGTGCGATGAGATAGAGGAGGCCCAGGCGGAAAGCCATCCTTGTCGTCGTCGTCGCTGGCGTCGAACAAAAGGATAATTAGAAAAGATAACAGCGAAAACTCTCACTCTGCTCATTTCCTACTTGCTCCGCAAAAATCTCGCGAACAATGCTTTAACTTCCTACTTCTAACTTCGTCCTATTAGCAGCTTGTGTATATTTTACCGTTAATTGAAAAATACATGATTAATGGGTCTGATTTGAGCTAATGAATGACTTTCAGGTTAAATCCGATCTTTAGTATATATCTGTAAACAAATATCCGATCTTAGAATTTCATAGGCTAATGGACATTTTGTTTACTTTTCAGGTGGTGCATTTACGACAAAGGCTAGACAATGCCGTTAGTAGTTCGCGGGATCGAGCTTTCCCCTTGGAAACAAGCCTCGCCATGATTCAAACCCTTATAGACTGCGACGAGTTCCAAGATATTGCCACGTTACGGGTATGTGTTACACTAATGCATCATAAACGCCCCTCGTACAGATACATTCATCATATATATTTAAATTCGGATTATTCAAATAAAATTTATGAAATTCAATTGCTCATTGTCACGCACACTCCTATTTCCATAAACAGATACCCATAACACAAAGCTTTGCTAGAGATTAGTTCTAATAAATGAACGCCCGACTTTTCAGAACTTGGACGAGCTGCTGGACCATAAATCAGACTTAAGTAACAAGCTGCGTCAAATAGGAGACAGCATAGTGTACAAGTTGGTGCAGTGGACCAAGAGGTTACCGTTTTACCTTGAACTGCCGGTGGAGGTGCACACGAATCTGCTCACACGCAAGTGGCATGAGATCCTCGTGATCACGACCTCCGCCTACCAGGCGATGCACGGCCAGCACAGGGTCTCGAGCTCCGAACTTACCAAGGAGGAGTTCGATCATGAGGTATAGTATACAATAAAATTGATCAATTTACACATTGCACATCAATTCTAACTTCTGGATTTAATTGACAGTTCGCGAACAACATGTATACGTTACAAGCGTGCCTGGCTAGCATGATGGGCCAGCCGATCACGATGGAGCAGCTGAAACAGGACGTAGGCGTCATGGTCCGGAAGATCACGCACGTCACGATAATGTTCAGGAGGGTGAAGCTAAGGATGGAGGAATACGTCTGTCTGAAAGTCATCACGATGCTTTCGAAAGGTAATATCAATTCTTATAATTTCTATATTCGGGATGATATTGATCTAGACGGATATTCACTTGATCGGCGTTGTAAATCGTTAGAAGTAAAGTAGAGTGATTGACATTATCGGTATCATTTGAGAAATTAAGATCGACAAAGTATTCAGAGGAATGTTTGAGTAACCGCGTATGTCTACGTTATAATTTATTGATTTATAAGTCGTCGTTGCATTTAAATCGATTCTATTTCATATCACTTTTAAACCTCTTAATAATACAAACTTTTTAATTACTGCTGCCATGACAGACGAAAAATGTAAGTCTATATAACGGTCGCCAATGAGCTATCGATAAATTCAATGGAATAGTCCAATGAAGTTCCCAGTTTAACTTTTCGATTTTTGTATTTTACAGCAGAATGGGGTACAGTGGAATTAGAACAAATAAAAGAACGATATATGAGCTGTTTACGAAGTTTCGTCGAACACAGTGCTCCGCAGCAGCCGAATCGCTTTGACGATCTTCTCGCCCGATTGCCCGAAGTAAGTTTCGTTTTAAATGAATTATAAACTTTAGAAAGTGATTACATCAAACTTCCGAGAGGAATTTTACTATAGTATAATTTAGTTCTTTCACAAAACAGTTCCTCCGGCAATGTCAGCTTTTGTTTTCTCGTAACTTTTTAATTTTTTCGTTATTTTTGTAACTATTTTAAAATAAACAATTAAATGGTAAAAGTCATGTTTTTTAAAAAAGATTTTTTTGTGGTCTAAGATATAAAGATAATTTATTAGCTCTAGAAGAAAAATTAATATTTTGAATGGTAAAACTTTCAGGTACAATCGGCGGCAGCTTTACTACTCAACAGTGAAATGTTCTACGTTCCTTTCCTATTGAACTCATCAATTCAAAGATAGTAAATAAACAAGCTGACGATTGAAGCTGACTACCTATACATATATACATATATAAATAAAAGAAGACAAATTGAACAAACAAAGCGAAGGGACGATATGATAATGTGCATTCGGACTCGCGTCGCGCCGGACGTTGAACCGGCTCTGTTTGTGTATATAATAAGTATAATATATATAAATATTATATATAAATATATAAATAATATAAATGTGTGTGTTCGTCGCGTTGTACAAAAAAAGTAAAAAGAAAATAAAACGAAGGGAAGAGAGCGAGAGGAAAGGAGAGAAGTTCACGATGAGGGAGCGAGACAATGGAAAAAGACAGAGGAAACGAAGGACGGATGGATTCAGCGGGCCAGAGGCCGTGAATACGATTAACCGATTTGAATAATCGAGGAAGTGAATACAAGGAGCGGAAAGAAGAGCAAAACTTTGCGAAAAGAGAGAAATTTTGGATGTCGTATTGCGAAATTCGAGTAGGATAAAATAAGGAGAGGAACTTCGAGACAAAAAAAAATAAAGTAATGAGAGAAAGGAGGAAGGCGATGAAAAAAATTTAAAGGAATAAATCGAGATGGACTGAACTTTTTTATCGAAACTAAAAGACTATATTAATAATATATTTCTGTACGCAGTCGAGCAACTACGTCATTGTGTGTTCACATTGCATAATCCGAATCGATAATAAGACTCTTATGTACGTACCGCTCATCGTAGGGCCAACATGCAAACAAAAAAAAAATAACAGACAAACAAAAAAACCCATATACATCGCCATTTCACTGAACGGCAACAGAAAAAAAAAACAACAACCAACACTAAAGATTAACAGCATACGATAATACACGTAACGGTCGTTATTATACGAGGGAGGTAAATACCAGCAGGATACAGCATATATGTAGAGAAAGAAAAAAAAATCCAACCGTACCGCCGACACAGCATCAACATTTACTGCAAACTAAGTAAAAGCTCATAATGTCTGTACAACGTAAAGAATTATTAAGGAAAAAAAAAGTAACGTCGACTCTGTTTTATAAATGTCAGCGTCCCGGGGATACCACAAATGTGTTTATTTACGATATAATAATATACGTGCGTATATTTTCACGCGGACTAATACCTAACTTATGGCTGCCACTGCATGTATAGGAAAAAAAAACATAAAGTAAAACGAACTAAGCATACACATACACACACGTACACGTTAATTAAAAAAAAACGAGGGGGGAAGAGACTAGAAAAAAAAATATATAGAAACGCGGGGTCGGTCGTAATTATTTTTCGAGCCCTTTGTAAAAGCCTCATCACACTGTACGACGTCTGAACGCGATCTTTCTTTTTTTTTAATTATTATTGTCATTATTCATCATCATTATTATTATTGTTGTTATACGTATGTAGCATAGACCATTGTAACAGTCATTTATTGCCGCCGCTATTATTATGTAGTAGCAGTTCTACCAACGTCAGTTACCCATGTGTATACTTATTGTACGATGATTATTATATACTGCCAAAGCAATTGTCGGCCCGATGCGAAATATTGTTTAGTAATATTCAAGTGCGTAAACCGCAAACCGAACGATATTTAGATCGTTGGGGAATTTTTTAAGACTAAACGATTGTTCTGTGAACTAAAAAGATGCATTTTAAGAAATGTTTTTAACTTTTTTAAATTCATGAAGGAAGAATCACAGTTTTTAAATCAAATAATTTTAGCTATGAAGGAAAAAATGAGCATGAATTCGTACAAATATGAAGATTTTTTATATGAATAGTTATATATACTGTCTATATAAATATTACTATTAAGTTGCAACCGAATTATAAATACTGTGTTAAAACGCAACTGAATAAAAATATTTATTTGTTGAATAAGTTTTAAATTCTTCGAAAATAATCAACTTCCTTCGCGATGTGTAAAAATACCATATATTTATTTTACAGTCCAACCAATAACGAAGACAAAATGTTACCAATTGAACATCAGCGTTGTAAATCGGTGCCGACGATATGTGTTCAGTTGTCAATCAGAAAGTCTGAGGCAAACGCACGAAAAAGACGAAAGCTATACATACATTTTTGCGCTTCAACAAAGTTTTCTATATTTTGATAATGATAAAACAATCACGAACGATTTTCACGCCGTTAAAAACGCTAGCTCGCATCTTCGATTCTCCATAAAAAAAAATCATACTCTCATCATACCGGTGAATATACATCGAGCGATTTCATCAGACTTTTTTGATAATTTCCACG
Organism: Torymus auratus; assembly: GCA_900474315.1. Lineage (NCBI taxonomy): Eukaryota > Metazoa > Arthropoda > Insecta > Hymenoptera > Torymidae > Torymus > Torymus auratus. Next base: position 10,067 of record UXGD01003484.1, on the reverse strand, counting down.
TTCGCGCGCATAATACTTTGACTGTGAAGCAAACGATGAAATGAATAAAAAAAACTATAATTAAATAAACGTATAGGTGACTCGTAGGTCGACTAGTTGCGTATGCTGGGTTCGAATTGAAAGTGCGATTCTCTATATACGCCCCCCCATTTCCCGAAAAAGAGGAGAGAAAGACACAAAAAAAACTGATGGTGAGAGAGAAACAGAGATAAACAATCCGAGTCCGCGAGATAGCGCGCCCGCGATATTTTTGATACTTAATGCGGTTAATCGAGCGAATTTAGAGAGAGACTTGTATGATGTGAAATTGAAAATTATACTCGTGTGTACGCGGAGAAAGATCTCATTAATCGTCATTGCGACTGTGCCCCGATGTGAATTGTAGTAAAGCTATTGCAGACGATGAGCATTCGACGTATTCGTTGCGCGTTAAATTTGATTTCGGATGAATCTTCTTTTTTTAATGCGCCGAGAGGAAAAGTATTTGCTTGTATTTGTTGCTTTTACCGTGCAGTATTGATTACTTCTTTGTAAAACGACTAAATTGAAACGTTGAATCAAAAGCAGTATTTTAAATCTTTAACAAAAGTTTTAACTCGAGAAAATACACGGAATTTTAAAATACAATGATGTTTTTTCATGATTTCAATTAGACAACATTATCACTGCCTTAAAACAGACTTTTAAAAATATTTATTACGTTTTAATCGATAATTACTTGTTGAAATATCGTGATACTTCATCATAAGGAACGAACAAAAAATGCAATAAATTTTTCTCTCCGCGCATAGCGAGGAACTGACACGAGCCCAGCATACGACTTGCGCATAAAAAAAAAGGAAAAAGTAAAGTGAGTAAGTACGTCAAAAGTGGAAATGTTGAGAGAAGGGAGAAAAATCGCGATCGAGGCAAAACGCGTTACGAGACTCTATATCGATTTTTTCTGTTGTGTACATTTTACCGAACGAATAAGAGTAAAAACAAGAGGGAAGAAACTGATGCAAGTTACCACGATAATCTCATAGTTATACGCTACAAAGTAAAAGAAAATGAATGATAAGAAAAAAAAATAATAATAATAAATATAACACACATACACCGTATAAAATCCCACATAAATATATTGTATCCATGAAAGTCGAGAAACGATCGACGCGGCGGGCGCGAAGTCTCTCCGAGTCTTGCGCGCGAGTCTCGACGAGGACTTTTGTGATATTTGTGCACGTGGCATATTACGCAGAAACGACTTGCTGAAAATTCGCTCTTAATTTTTACTAATGATTTATTCTTAAGTATGCATTTATTTACATTCTTCAGTGTCGGTTTAGTTCCTGAAATAAAACGGCATCTTACGTATATATATACACATTTATGTTTACTTCCTTCCTCATACTTTTAACGTTCTGAATCCTGTTTTTTTTTTCGTTTATTTTCGTTGCTCTCGAGGTGGGGAAGCAATGGACTAGGAGAGACTGCGCGCGGTCGCGATCGTCGGCGATCGATTTTATTTATATAGGGAGTTCGAATTGTTGAAAAAAAAAATGGTGAATTAAAGCAAAAAAAAAGCGTTATTAAAAGTGGAGAGAAAAAGTATACCAGTGGTTGAAAGCTAGTTTATATAATGAGAGAAAAAATGAAACAAAAGTGAATAAAAGATGAAGCGTTAATTTTTTTCTAATATTATTTCTCTGTGAGACACGTGTGTATGCATGCGGAGATGGTAGTATGCGCAATTCGGGGGTGTAACAAAATTTTTGACAAAAAAGAAACGAGATAGGAAAATAGGCGAAGGAGAAAAATATGGTTTCGAACGCCGTTGCAGCCTTCATTTCGTCTTGCCGCCGTAGTAGAAAAAAAAAACGTTTTTTAAAAAAAAGATGAGCTCGTCGCGAGGAGAATTCTCCGTTGAACCGAGGCGCCGTTCGTGATTTTTCTATTCATCGCGCGATTCATACTTCTATACACACACATGTGCATTTGAAAATTTGTCGAGGCAAACAACGAATGTAGTACTGTCCGACTTGTCTTCGCTCTTTTTATTATACACCCGACTGATCGTTTTAATTGTAACGAAATTGAGCTTTTAATTAGTGCGTTAAGGTTGCTTGAGAAAATATATACTAAAAACAATTCACAATGAAAATATAATTGACTGTAACGATCATGCATATATATAGTTTTTTGTACGACAAACTTTCATTATAGCTGTACGATTAAAGAAACAAAAGGCAAAGTTGTTCTCTCGAGCAAGAAACGATATAGTTTAATACTGTGTAATAATTATAATAACGTTAAGCCTAGCAATTACATATTACCATATAGGATACGACACGTCTTTTGCACGATGTCACCTGGAAACAGTTTGGTGTGATACTACGAAATAAAGAACAATTTTATTTTCAAACGATTTCTTTGTGAACACACACTATATGTATCTATATGACACACGCAACAAAACACCAAATCATGCATTTAACAATATAACGACGACACGTTGAAATCGCGAACGTAAGCGCCTCGGTGAGAGCACGGGAGAAAACCCCTATCGCGACGCGCATCCGCACGAAGAGGGATATAGGTAGAGAGAGAAAAAGAAGGGAGGAATGAGGAAATAAATAAATAAATGAAAATAAACACGGACCCCGCGGCTGTCTCGGGCCCGGGGCTGCTGCTTTGTCCATATTATAAGACTTGAAAGAAAAAGCTACCGATGGATACTTCATACACTTGTATATTAATTTGTGGATAGGGAAGAGCGCGCGAGTCGCGCGCACCCGAGGCTCAACAATTATTTATCGCTCGCTCGCCTGCTGCCCGTCGCGCGTCTCGCGTGGTTGTAATTGTGTTCATAATCGGACTCTCGACGACGAGGTATATAAACTTGGCTATCTTCTCTCTTCGAGGTCTTACGTAATAGGTGTTTTCCCGAAGCTCGTCATTTTCGCGTAAGATTGAAAAAGAAAGAAACACACACTTGCTGTAATGGCGTTTAACGATCATTGTTTAGTTCCTCTTTATCGTGTCATAAAAAACCTTATTTTTAATCCAAGTTTACTTATCTGTGATGCCCTAAGACTTAAGTTTTTGTTTTTGTTGTTGTTGTATAACACACGGTTAATGTTTACTTAAATTTTATTTAAATTTCAATTTCCTGTCATACAATGTCAAACGCGAGAACGACGAGTTTCGCCATCATCGGCGCGCCATCGCTTTCTTATCACGCATTATTCTTCGCTCATTATCGCGACATCGCCATCATACGAAATTCATATCTACTCTGTCAATTTTCGATATGTACATATTGTACATATGTCGTCGGCGCGAGAGCGAAAGTACGCGTCGTTCGAAATTTAGATGAGGATAAAAAAGTATAAAAAATTTAAAAAAAACATAGAGAGAAAGAGAGAGAGAGAAATTTAAACGGGCGACGAAGCGTGAAACAAACGACTGCCACTGATATTTTTTACGATCTTTTATTAGACTCTATATCACGCTTGCGCTTGCACGCATGTAATACTTTCCTACTTTCACTCTCTTCATTATTCATCGGCAATGTCGCCACGTACGTTGCCTTCCTTCTCTCATCGTTGATTTCGCACTTTATCGCCGAATTTCGCGCCCACTCACGAGGAACCATTTCCGCTTCGCAAAAATTTGACAATAGCTGAAAGAACAAGTATAAAGAAATATGACATTTTACGATGAATAGCGAAAAAAAGCATAAAATGACGTCAAACTTTACGCGCGCGTTGGTTTCAAAAATGTTTCCTCGTGAGTGAATTTCGCATACTATATCACCTCACGCGTACGCGCGCGGATATTTAAGGAAGTGAAAGCACCACTCGAACGAAACGCAATTCGCAGAAGTGAGAGAAATAAAATGATCAAACTCGCGAGCAAAAGAGAGAGAGAGAGAGAGAGAGAACCAAGTCGAGTCGAGTCGTTCAAAAAAAAATTGTATAAATAAATAAGGTATTTAATAAGGTAATAATATAAAGGTTATTAAAAGTTTAAGGTAACAAAAGAATAAAGAAAAATTAGGAGAAAAAAATCGTGCCCGGCTCTGCGACGAAACGGGGCAAAAGGGTGGAGACATATATACGTACGGGCCTCGGTAGCGCGCGGCCACCGGCTCCAAGCGTTGGATCAGCAAGACTTAGGGCATTATACTACTACCGAGAGTATTATCGTGCCCAACCTTTAATATTTAAGTGCGAGTGAGAGTCTATATATTGAGAAAAACAAAAAAAGGTTACATTAAAAAGAAAGCAAGAAAGAGTAGAGCAAAAAAAAAAAAAAATTAAGTAAAATTATACACAAACACACACATACACACACATGTACACACACGAGCGTGCGCAAGCTCTTGCCTCTCGTTTGTGGGTTGATCGCGTTAAAAATTGTACATACTGTACGAAAGACGAGGAATCATGGAATTCAAACGATAATTATTATTAAATACGATACGATAAATTTAATGAAGAATTAAAGAAAAAAAGATAAAGAAGCAAACAATTAATAACTATGTTGAAAGTACTAGTCTATCTTTATATATTATACACGTTCACACATACACAGACATCACGCATCACCTGTGCAGCAGTGAGTATTTTGTATATTTCGCAGTCGTCGCGACGCGACGGCGCTCATTTTTCTTGTTGATTATGACGATTATGATAATGAAATATATTAATACACCGAGAGCAATTGGATAAGAAAAGACATTTCGCGAACTTTTGGCGCTAGCCGCGCGAGAGACGGATTGAATAGAGAAACGATTTGTGATATAATATTATACATTCTCGTGATATATGATGATAATATATACATATATATACTTTCGAGTTGTCCTTGTTCATCATGAATTTTTCTCGTTCGCCTAGCGAAGTAAAATAACATCACACACGCACGCACGCGCGAAAGTGAGTTATCGAAAAGTTTGGCTTCTTCACGACTTCTCGCACTTCGTTTGTAAAGTATATTATAATCGATTTTGTTTGCGCTCTCGATAACTCAGTTCTCACCGCATCACAGTTCAATTTCATCCATTCGACATCGCATTTTTTTCGACGAAGAAACATATTTAAAGAACGCGTCATTCAGAGAGAGAGAGAAAGAAAAAAGGGAGGAAAAGATACGAAATACTTATTTTTGCGTCCAATTTTACCGCACGAAGCCAGAAGCTGAATATACAAACGATGTATATATTCTATATAACGAAAGGACTGACACGAAAAATTCGAACGAATTCATCCGTAATTTTATAATTTATACAAATTCGTAGAGAGCAGCGGACGAAAAGCATAATAGGAGAGAAACAAAAAAATGAAGCGACAGAGAGAGTGGAAAACATACACACGCATGCGGAGAGAGATGTTTCAACCCAGAAACGACGGGCAAGTAAAGAAAGAGAGAGAGAGCGAGAGAAAGAATGCGAGAGCGAGAGATAAAGAGAGAAAAGCGAGCTCGCCGAGAGATCGCTAAAATTTTCTCGGCGCGATACTTTTTCAAATATGAGTGAGTCAAAGTTACCAATTTCTACCTACGTTTAGGGAAGTACTTTTTATTATCTCGTTTTACCTTCGACTATTCCTTTTGTAATTGAGATTGGCCGCCGCGAACGGACGCCGCGTTGCCGCGCGCTTCGAAACAAAAAATAAAAAAAAAGCGACGCCCCCCAGCGCAGGAGGATCTTTTTTACATAATAGGGTAAAGAAATTCATTTCGCGTTGGACTGAATTATTAAGGAAATTGTAGATGAGCTTATCGACGAATAGGGTGTTTTTTCGTATATTATATTCGATGAGAAACTTTAATTGATATTTGTATAGTGCATAGTGTATTTTGAAACTTGCTGGATTATAATCATCGTTGAACGATTGTTGAGAGACATTATCGTTGCAATTTCGAACGTTTGGAAATAATTATCGATCGAAGAGAACTGATATATAGAGACGTTTCGTGACGATATATACTTGTTTCAGAACGAGAGCGAATTGCAAAATAATTCTTGTCTTCTGCTGTTGGGTGTTCAGATGTTGTGTGCGGATTTTTTTTGGAATATCGATTGTTATTTAAACGTAATTTATTATGCGCATATCTACACGAATAATCATTATAGCTATAAATAAAATAGTATGTTAGCATCAATTAAATAAAAAAAAAATAACATGCGTAAATGTAAAATTACATACTCTCAAAGGAAGTATAAAATATCGAATTTTATTTTATCATAAAATAATCAATTTTGCACTAAATAAAAAGCTAAATATATATAAATAAAAAAAAACTGGCGTCATAAGTTACATTTACATAATTCTTGATATTTGCAAATGCGATGCGCACGCGAGAGGTGCGGCAAGTTTTGAAATACCGATGAAACGTTGAATTTTTGAAAATTTTCAAATGTTAACATATGAGTAATTTTAAAGTAGAATGTTATTGAACACACTCAAATTTTCCGAATGCCATTTTAAATATTCGGTATATTTGATACGAATAAGAGACAATGAAGATTAAGACATATTGAAAGTGGCATTCTATAATGATCGAAAAAAGGGATAAATTATTTATCCTATTAAACAATTTAACTTTATTAGACCAAAATTACTCGAACCTATGTTCATGTATTCTCTCACGGGAGAATCGACAAACTGGTCGACGATTCGAATCGAGAGAGAGAGAGAGAGAGGAGAGCGATTCCACGCTATAGGATGTGTTTGCCTCGCAAGTGGAACGTATAAGAAAAAAAAATAGCAAAAAAAAAATACCAGTAACGGCGTGAAAAGATACGCACAGCACCGAGAGCACGCAATTAGAACTGATTCGTTGTAATTGTTGAGAGATAAGCGTATGATATAATAAGAATAATAATAATAATTAAGTATGTCGGCGAGCGCGCGCGCGAAAGAGAGAGAGAGAGAGAGAGAGAGAGAGAGAGAAAAAGAGAGGGAGAGAAAGAGCGCGAGCGGGCAACGGGCGCGGCGTCCGGATCGTTCGGCTGGCGCGCGAGCCCCTTGTATTTTTATGAATAAATAAGATATTTTAAATGAAAAGTAAATCTGAAGTCTGGTTGGAGATGCCTTTCATAGGGATTATAAATGTAGATAATATATTATACATAATGAACATAAATACACTATATATTATTATATATATAGATAGTAAGAAGTAAATAGAATTATTATATACATGACGAAAAATAATATTATTACGATTAAATAAACTGATTAACGATTAATAAAAAAAAAACAACACGGCCTTTTGCTCATCATTTGCCCGCACCCAATCCCAAACATACTATACCAACATCCCCCGATTATGCATTATTCATTCTTTCTTAATTATAGCCCAGTCTATTTTTACAAGGTAAACTTGATTTTCAAAGCGTCTCTGCCGGTAGTCTGTCGCGCGTCTAAGCGATGAAGCCGCGCGTGACAACAATACTAACATATACTGACAGCTACAGTGCTTGCTGCAGTACCATGTATATGCGCGCGCCATAGTAACAAGTTGAATACCCCGAGCAGCGCCAGTGTAGCCCGATTACTCTCTCACGGCAGAGCGAATTCTTTTCAGTCTTAACCTAAAAATATAGCGTAGCGTCAGCGTCCTTTATAGTACCACCTGTTAAAAGTAAGTGGTCAAATAGAATAATTATAGTTTATTTACTCAAAGTATAGAACATATATTTTTTACGAGTATATGAAAATAACGCGAATTGTTTACTGAGCGCGATAGATGTAGTGTCATTCAATAGATGAGATAATATATGTATACGCTTGCGGTACGTTTGCCGGTATAAGATCGATGAACAACAATTCTTTAAAATTTTGATCAGTACATATCTTTATTAATTTATTAAAAATGTTTTCTTGTAACGCATTACAAAAATATAATTTTCATCAGTTTTGTACGAGTATAATAATTATTTCTTAAATTATTTTATATTATTGAAAGTAAAAGAAAAATTTATCTTGCTTTTAAAGCAAATCTTTCCTTATTTACAATACTGTATTTAACTCTGTTATGAGTAAGAGCATGATATTAACTTCGGCAGTATCTTATCTTATATAAATTTATCAGGTCTCGAATTCTTCTACCCGCCCTCAATTATTTTTTAACCAGTGTTGTAGCATCAACCTTTAAGAGAGTTACCCTTATAAAAAATAATTTGTTATTAGCCATGTCGGATCCCCTACACAAGATGGAGATTAAAGATAAAGTTGCCATCGTGACCGGCGGAGCGAACGGAATAGGCTACGCCTGTGTATGCGGCCTATTGGAGCAAGAAGCTGCGGTAAAATCATTCAATCAATCGCCATTATGTCAAAAAATTTATTTTAAACTTAATATTGAAATCTAATGAATTATTTATTTATTTTGTACAGTATGTAGCGATTTTCGACAATACTGCGGAAAAAGTATGGCTCGAAGAATTGGAGAAAAAATTTGGCGACAAACGAGTGGAACTTTATCACTGCGATGTAGCACAGGAACAAGAATTAAGAAGTGCGTTAAGTATACTGAAATTAGTACATTTAAAGTAGGAAATTCATTAGATTACCTTAATGTGGTTTATATAATTTTAGCCAATTTCCAAAGAGTCATTCAAAAACATAAGTATATTGATATTTTAATCAATGATGCCGGTATTGCAAACGAAAATGACGCAGGTCGTTTACTTGATGTCAATGTGGTAATTACTATTAAATTAAAAATTATTATTGTAAAATTTACTTTTACGATTTGACGCTGACAAAAAAATGCATAAATTTTTACTGTAAATAACTGAATTGGCATAAGTACATGCAAATTAAATTTTTTTTTTCGACAATCGTTTAATTAATAAAAGACAGACGAAATAACGTATAATGAATGAGTCATCTTTACGTCGCTTTACTTCGGCATTTTACGACATCCGTCGTTTATCCTACATACTTCACTCTATGTCTACATAATAAGATAATAAGCCGTTATTAATATTTTATTTTTAAAATCTCCATAATATTATTCAATAGTGATAACTACTGCATAATTAAAATTGCACATACGCGATAGAAAACTAAAAGATTGATAATATACTTATTCATAATCATTATTGTTTTATACTGAAACCATTTACAAAATATTTAAATTTTTAGAAAGGTACTATTCTCGGAAACTTAATTGCAATTGAGTACATGGGAAAACATAAGGGTGGCAATGGTGGAGTTATAGTCAATATGGCTTCGGTTACCGGCTTACTGGACAGTCATGTTTTGCCCGTTTACAGTGCCTCCAAACATGCTGTTGTATCCTTCACGAGGTCTATGAGAGTATGTAGATAATTTTACAGCAAAAGTAACAAATTTTGAAGTCACTTAAACTTAAATTGTTAATTCTAGCCCAACTGCGAACGAATCGGCGTTAAAATAATTGCCATTTGCCCTGGCCATACAAGAACTAAATTAAACTTGGAAATGTCGGAAAAGTTCTCGCCTGATTATTTAGATTTTATTCCGAAAGAAAATATTGAGAATTTCAACGTTCTACAAGTGCAATCGTAAGTGCTTTAATCACTTGCAAAAATATAAATCGTACAAATTTTGATAAATTATTCATTCTATAGACCCGAAAATGTTTCCAACGCTGTCATGGAGTTAATATCGAAAGCGGAACCTGGGACTGTATGGGTCGTCGAAAATGATGCCAAGGCATTCGTAATAAGTTCAACAGATAGTTATACGAAGAGGATCATTGATAGCCACGAACTGAGAATTTTCTTCTGCTGGTGAATACAGGGTTCTATTGATAAATGAAACGCCAGTATTCTTATCCCGCGTGAAAATATAATATGAGATCTCATATGAGATTGTAATTCAGATCTCATGTAGATTTCACATGAGATCAATATGAGTTCTCATATGAGATCCTTATACGAATTTGAGACATTATGTCTCATTTGAGCTCTCATATGAGATCTCATCAGCCATTTTCTATTAACTAATAAATTTAAGACATTAGATCTCATCTGAGATCTCATATGAGACCTCATCTGCAATTTTCATTAGTTAATAAATAATTTA